>CM036754.1:86938434-87013434 GCA_020796225.1 Arion vulgaris | reverse complement strand
GTAAAGAATAGAACCACTGTTACCTGCCACGCATGTCGTAAAAGACCATGGAGGTTTGGCTGAAATCGGATGCACATGTCCTAAACATGTTGAAGTCTATGCGTTTAGGGGCCTACTAAACCAATGTGCAACGTATACACGTTCTTGGCAGAGATCAAACATATCACAAAGAGTGATTAAAATTGGTCGTAAAGAACAAACACAAAGAAGAAGAAGAATTTACTTGACCTCCGGACACAGTTACTTTCTAATATATACTAATTTTGCCAGTAAATCGACTTTACGTCATTTTAAGAAATACTGTCAGCCAGTTTTTCGTTCAGATGGTCGAACGGGTTAATTCTCCTATATTGGATAAAAATTATTCTTATAGTGGGGCTAGCTAGGTATCTTCAAGATCTGTTTGTGAGACTGTGGTCATATAGGGGTTACTAGGTATCTTCAAGATCTGTTTGTGAGACTGTGGTCTATAGTGGGGTTAGCTAGGTATCTTCAAGATTGTTTGTGAGACTGTGGTCATATAGTGGGGTTAGCTAGGTATCTTCAAGATCTGTTTGTGAGACTGTGGTCATATAGCGGGGTTAGCTATGGTATCTTCAAGATCTGTTTGTGAGACTGTGGTCATATAGTGGGGTTAGCTATGGTATCTTCAAGATCTGTTTGTGAGACTGTGGTCTATAGTGGGTAGCTATGGTATCTTCAAGATCTGTTTGTGAGACTGTGGTCATATAGTGGGTTAGCTATGGTATCTTCAAGATCTGTTTGTGAGACTGTGGTCATATAGCGGGGTTAGCTATGGTATCTTCAAGATCTGTTTGTGAGACTGTGGTCATATAGTAGGGTTAGCTATGGTATCTTCAAGATCTGTTTGTGAGACTGTGGTCATATAGTAGGGTTACTATGGTATCTTCAAGATCTGTTTGTGAGACTGTGGTCTATAGTGGGTTACTATGGTATCTTCAAGATCTGTTTGTGAGACTGTGGTCTATAGTGGGTTAGCTATGGTATCTTCAAGATCTGTTTGTGAGACTGTGGTCATATAGTGGGGTTAACTATGGTATCTTCAAGATCTGTTTGTGAGACTGTGGTCATATAGTGGGGTTAACTATGGTATCTTCAAGATCTGTTTGTGAGACTGTGGTCATATGATCGGATTAGCTGATGTATCTTCAAATTTGTTTGGACGTGTCATATAGCGGGGTTAGCTATGGTATCTTCAAGATCTGTTTGTGAGACTGTGGTCATATAGCGGGGCTAGCTATGGTATCTTTAAGATCTGTTTGTGAGACTGTGGTCATATAGCGGGGTTAGCTATGGTATCTTCAAGATCTGTTTGTGAGACTGTGGTCATATAGTAGGGTTAGCTATGGTATCTTCAAGATCTGTTTGTGAGACTGTGGTCATATAGTAGGGTTAGCTATGGTATCTTCAAGATCTGTTTGTGAGACTGTGGTCATGATGACTTCGTTATTTACAACGATCTGATGTTGAAGTATAATCAATTCTTCTTCTGCTTCTTCTTCAATGATCCAGTGAAGATCTTGAGCTCTTGCCCTTCGTCTCACTCCTATGTCGTGGTATCTGCATGTGTTTGTAAGTTGTGCTTTTTTCTCTCTCAAAGCATCAGAGAGGGTTGCAGTAACAAAGATATCGTTGTTGTGAACGTTCACCTGTGTGATGCTGGCGCCCGCAAGGAAGCAAAGAATAGTACCACTGCAAACCTACAAGGCATGTCGTAAGAGGCGACTGAGTTAGGAGCCTAGGAATCTAACCTAGTCTTCTCTTCTTTGCGTTCGTTCTTTACGACCAATTTCAATCACTCTTTGTGATATGTTTGATCTTTGCCAAGAACGTGTACACGTTGCACATTGGTTTGGTAGGCCCCTAAACGCAGACTTCTACATGTTTAGGACACGTGCATCCGATTTCAGCCAAACCTCCTTAGTCGCCTCTTACGACATACGTGGCAGGTAGCAGTGGTTCTATTCTTTACACTCCAAATTTGGGCCCCGGTAACCACTCGGGCGCCCTAGTAAATACATAGCATCACAGAAATCGGATGTGCTGGCCCACTTGTAGGCACATAACTGGCCAACGTACAACTCTCTTAGTCTTAGATTACATACAAAACATAAAGAATGGGTTAACAAGTGGTCGATATAGGAGCGTTCGTAGAAGTAGAAGAAGAAGGAGTTGAAACATCCAAGAAGAAGGAGTTGGAAACATCGAAGTTAAACAAGAAGAAGGAGTTGGAAACATCCAAGAAGAAGGAGTTGGAAACATCCAAGAAGAAGGAGTTGGAAACATCCAAGAAGAAGGAGTTGAGAAACATCCAAGAAGAAGGAGTTGGAAACATCCAAGAAGAAGGAGTTGGAAACATCCAAGAAGAAGGAGTCAAATCAGAAGAAACATCCAAAAAGGTGAAACATCAAGAGTCATCATTGACTCAGAGAAGAGTTGGAAACATCCAGAGAAGAGTTAAAATCCAGAAGAAGGAGTTGAAACATCGAAGGAGTGAAACTCATAAGTTATGAAACAATGTCAGACCAGAGTCACACTCAACATTCAGACTCTGACATTAGACACTTCTCCGCTTCGAAATAGTAGTCATAAAAAGGCTGCATCGCTGCAGTCTAGCAAAATGAGTAGAAATCTAAGATGAAAATTCCCCATAAATTTGATAGTAGTGTAGCTGGCAACTGTAATTTTTATACAATTTGATGACATGCACAAACAAACATTTCAAAGTATCAGAACTTATCGGTTCGACCAGGTTAAACGGTTAAGAATCGATAAGTTGACATGTTATTGACAGCTGTCTAGGCGAAGATCGTCAGTATGTGAAGTATTGAGTAAATGACAGTAAACCAGGTTAGTTCTATTTAAGCCCTTGCGAAGGTCGGGGTTCGAATCCAGACCTCGCCGTACTATTCACGAGTGCACTTTTCCCAGATACCCTAAGATTGTTACCGGAGCTAGTTCGTGCTTTTTACAATACTCTTGGCAGGTGGCGTGTTACTTTTGTGGAGGACTGTGCTATATGGGGTAAAACCCGGTGCAATTAAGTCAATCCTTTGGCTTTAAAACCTCTTTTTAGTCCTACCTGACTTTTTTTGTTCTTTTGTACCCCAGACAGAAAAGCATACCATTTGGGGAGGAAGGGAAGGGCGGGGGGTTGTCTCTGGGGTGAAGAGGTTATGTGCTCGCCTCTCGTTTCAAAGGAATTCTGTTCGCTCTCTCGTGGAGCCATCAAATATTTTTTTCAGGATATTCCTGATCTCAGTGTAGGTGAGATCGAGTTCCTAGTCTTACCGGAAACGAACGATAAAACGTAGGTCTCGTGTTCAAGTTGAGCACGTAGAAGAACACTTAACAGTTCAACCACAGGCTGGAAAGACACTGCCTGTGCAAAATTCATTTAATTAGAAAGATTAAAAAATAAAATTTTTACAAAATATTTTTTCTGTCTTCTAAATTAAATCGGGACCTTTGCCGGTGCTACGGAGTTCGTTCACTGCCTCTGAGATCTTTCTGTGTAAAAAAGAGATCAGAACACACATGATTACTCACCGAAGTGCAATGATGATGGTCCAATCAATCAATCAATCAATCAATCAATCAATCAATCAATCAATATTCTTTTTTGCTCAATTTCTGACTGCCGCTTACCATGACTGCCTATCTCTGGGCAATCGCTTTCCTATCTCTTTGTCTATATTGCATGATGTTCACAATAACAGTATAAACAATTGATTGATTGATTGATTGAATGATTGATATGGCAGTCATCTGCAGTCAACAGAGACAAAATCCATACAAAACTGTGGGTAAGCCATGATGAGCTAACCAATACAAACAACAATATACATTCCGAGAAATGGTCTCATTGTGTAGACATTGAACAACAGCGAACGAGAAGAAGAAGAAGAAGAACAGCAACATTACCAACGACACCTGTAGCTTCAGGATCAACACTAACAATAGCATACAGTAACTGCAAGAGAACTATAAAGTCGCGTGAGCATTCGGGAATTCCCAATAAGATATTTGTACTTTCCGGCTTCATTTTAATTTTGTTATCTATCTCTTATCATTTTATTTCTTTTCATTGCGTCTCCCTTTCTCTCTCTCTGTCTCTCTCTGTCTGTCTCTCTCTCTCTGTCTCTCTCTATGTCTCTCTTCTGTCTGCCTCTCTGTCTCTCTCTCTTCTCTCTCTGCTCTCTCTCTCTCTGCTCTCTCTCTGTCTCTCTCTCTCTCTGTCTATCCTCTCTCTCTCCTCTCTTCTCTCTCTCTCTGCTCTCTCTCTTTCTCTGCCTATCTCTCTCTCTCTCTGCTTCTCTCTCTCTCTCTGTCTCTCTCTCTCTTTAACCCACACGCACACACACACACGCGCGAAACATTCGCACACTAACACATACACGCACGCACACCCACACACAACATGCACCCACATACACGCTCAATTACGTACACACACATACACAACAAACACACATGCACGCACGCCCGTACACAACATGCCCATATAAACACGCAACAAGAAACACATACACGCCCACAAACGTACGTACGTATATACACGCATGCACCACACAAACACACAACAAACACACACACACACACACAACAAACACACACACACACAATTGCACACACGCTACAACATACATAAAAACACACACTACAACACACACATAACTTCCACACACGTACGTACACACACACAGACATACACATATACGCATGCACACACACACACACACAGAGTCACACACATAAATATATATTTGCCAATTCCCAATAATCTGATATTGACAAAATCTATTCCGCTAACATTATGTATCATTATGAAAAACGAAGAAATTAGAAACTGGAGAGAAATGACAAATTTGATGATCAGGATACAACATAGATTCCCAAACTTTTTCAGCCCACCGCCCACTTTGTACAACATCAACTTTGTAACACCGCCCACTTTGTACAACATCAACTTTGTAACACCGCCCACTTTGTACAACATCAACTTTGTAACACCGCCCACTTTGTACAACATCAACTTTGTAACACCGCCCACTTTACACAACATCAACTTTGTAACACCGCCCACTTTGCACAACATCAACTTTGTAACACCGCCCACTTTGCACAACATCAACTTTGTAACACCGCCCACTTTGACAACACAACTTTGTAACACCGCCCACTTTGTACAACATCAACTTTGTAACACCGCCCACTTTGACAACATAAACTTTGTAACACCCCCACTTTGCACAACATAAACTTTGTAACACGCCCACTTTGCACAACATAAACTTTGTAACACCGCCCACTTTGTACAACATAAACTTTGTAACACCCACTTTGCCCATCAACTTGTAACACCGCCACTGAACTAAACTTTGTAACACCGCCCACTTTGCACAACATAAACTTTGTAACACCGCCCACTTTGCACAACATAAACTTTGTAACACCGCCCACTTTGTACAACATAAACTTTGTAACACCGCCCACTTTGCACAACATAAACTTTGTAACACCGCCCACTTTGTACAACATAAACTTTGTAACGTCTCCTCCACATTATAACAGTTTGCCAACGCCCCCACCCTATATATATACATGTTCTATTTTGTCTTTGACATAGAAAATTGATATATATTTCTGGTATACGTGGCCAATTTTCAAATGATTATATACACGACCTAGAAAACTGATGACAAAATGGATCGTGTAAGACGGGCATAAGATGAATTAAAATGCAGAATTCAAATTTTAAATGATTATTCAATTGCAAAACACGAAAATAATTTATTTTAAAATATTTATGATTAATTTCTTCGTTAAGGAGCCACCGACCCCTAATCGCCTGAACACCCACCAAATTCTTCTGAACTCACTATCCCCCAACCACCACCCACCCTGAACGCTTCATCGCCCACTGGGGCGTACCGCCCACTTTGGGAAACGCTGAGTTAGAAGAAGACGAAGAAAAGAGATTGTTTAATACAGCAGGACTTGTCATAAATAATCCATGACTAGTAATTGCAATGTGGACGACATGGGAGGCCATGATTGATTGAAGGAGAAATGAGAATAGATGTGAAAAGGAGAAGATGGGAATAAGTAGAAGATCAGAATGAAGAGAATTCTGGGATCAGACTTTTAGATCAAACTTACAGTTGAGATTTATACCAATAACAGATTCACAGCTTCTATAACACGTATATACTGGCTTATTTTTCCCTAAGGGTTACAGCTTCATTATTTATGAATTTTCTGTCTCTTTTATTGTCATGTTCAATTTATTTATCAAGTCATATATCCCCCACCTGTGGTAGGGAATTGCGTTCTAGGATTGGACTCTACAGTCACAAGAGGTGCAGCAGCACACGTCTCAGGCTGTTGTCATCATCGCTTGCGATGAACGGCTATTATTATTATTTATCACTTCTTTTTTCAATCTTCGTTTTGGTCTTTCCCGTCTTGGCTGCGTGTTCTCAATGAATCATAACATTTCAAGAGTCTTCTCTGGAGCTCTTCCTATAACCAATCTGATGTGATTGCAAACTACAGTATAACTCAACCTGTCACCAACGGCGTCAAACAGGGATGTGTACTGGCCCCAACACTCTTCAGCATGATGTTTGCTGCCATGCTCACGGATGTCTTTTGGGAAGGCGACGAACATGGGGTAAAGATTAGATACAGGACAGACGGTAACCTATTCAATCTTCGGAGGTTAAAATCCTCCACCAAGGTAAAAGAATCAACTATCTCAAACCTGTTGTTTGCTGATGACTGTGCCCTCGCTACCAACTCTGATGAAGAAATGCAGACTTACATGGACAAGTTCTCAATGGCCTGTGATAGGTTTGGCCTCACCATTAACACCAAAAACAGAGGTCATGTTCCAGCCCGCCCCTAGAGAACAGTATTACGATCCAGTCATCAACATTAAACACCAACGTCTCCAGTCAACGGACAACTTTGCTTATCTTGGCAGCCTCCTATCCAGATCGGCAAACATAGATTCTGAGGTCCACAATAGGATATCCAAAGCCAGTGCTGCGTTCGGAAGGTTACGTGTCACTGTGTGGGAACGGAAGGGGATAAGCATAGTCACAAAGCTGAAAGTTTACCAGGCCATAGTGCTAACCACGCTGCTGTACGCAAGCGAGACATGGACAGTGTATAGCAGACACGGAAGAAAATTAAACCATTTCCACACAAGCTGTCTACGCAGAATACTAAAAATAAACTGGCAGGACAAAATTCCAGACAGCGAAGTCCTCACAAGAGCAAAGATCCCAAGCGTCAACACCCTGTTGCAGAAGGCCCAACTGAGATGGGTCGGTCACGTTGCTCGAATGCCTGATAAACGCATCCCAAAACAGTTGATGTATGGCGAGCTTGAAGGGGCAGACGTTTAGCTGGTGGACAGAAAAACGCTTTAAAGACACTCTTAAAGTGTCTCTGAAATGCTTCGATATAGACAATACGTGCTGGGAATCCTTGCGCAAGATCGCCAAATGTGGCGCTGTAACAACAAAGAGGAACCCGAATAGCTGAGAATCATCGTATTGTTGAGTCACAGAGAAAACGAGCAGCGCGAAAAGACAGAGCACACAACACGCACATGTCTAACCTTGATCATGTATGCCCCACCTGTGGTCGGGGATTCTGTTCTAGGATTGGACTCTACAGTCACCTCCGCACACACCAGAGAGGTGCAACAGTACACGTCTGAGATTGTTGTCATCATCGCTTGCGATGGACGGCTATTATATAACTCAACCTGTAGTAGTAGTAGTAGTTTAAAGTGAACTTTTTTCTAGGGAAAATCTGACAGTCACTCGTCTCTATACAAACTGTATCCTGCTACGTCTGTGTGAAGAGAACAATTGTGAAGAAAACGATTGTGAAGAGAACAATTGTGAAGAAAACAATTGTGTGCAAACACCCCCAACCACCTGACAAAGAAAGTCTCAATGTCATGAAAATTTTCTTTCTTTTGTCGTTACCCGGTTACCGGGATGTTGTCATGTGTCATGGCTTTCTGTTTTTGCCTGGTGGCTTGGGTGATAATTATTTGTGCTTTTTGACAGGATTCTGCTGTCATCTAGCCATTTTTTTCGTGACCTTCCTCTCGCCTTCTTTCCTGGTGTTCTGATGTAGGGAGCTCTTTATGCTGTAGAGTTTGCTTGCATTCTTATTAAGTGATCGATCCACTTCATTCTTTGTTTCATTAGCAGGTTCTGTCAATTTTCATGCTGATGTTGTACTTTGTTTCAGAAGCAAGGTTCTGTGTCAACTTTTCTTTCTTATGCTGATGTTGGTGACTTTGTTTCTCATGTAATTCAAGCAAGGTTCTGTGTCAACTTTTCTTTCTTATGCTGATGTTGGTGACTTTGTTTCTCAATGTAATTCAAGCAAGGTTCTGTGTCAACTTTTCTTTCTTATGCTGATGTTGGTAACTTTGTCTTTTCTTGTGTTGTTGGTAACTTTTCGTAGACATTGCATTTACATATAGTCATTTTTTGCGATTTTGCTTTGCACATTATCCATGATTGGCTCTGGTAACACAGAGTTAGTTAGTCTTTCCTCTTGGGCCTGTGGGCGGCGCATAGGGCAGAGGTCATAGCTCTCATGTCTCGCGGTTCGTTGCTATCTGTTTTAGGTCTTTAATGTTTGCTAGGCCCATCGTTGAGCCTTCTCTGATGATGGTTCTACGCAGAGTCTCTCTTGGTCTTCCTCGTTTTCTTTTCCTCTGGTGTCCATATGAGGATTGGCAAGAGTCTTCTCTCCTCCATTCTAAGTGTGTGGCCGATGTAGTTCCAGCGGCGCTTTCTTATAAAATTTGATACATTTTCTTGCTTTGTCTCTTGTCTTATTTGTGTATTAGGTCTGAAATCTGACCATTTGAGGTTCAGTATTCTTCTAAGACATTTATTCTCAAAGTTATCTAATTTTCTTTCTAGAGCTTTTGTTGCTTTCCAACTCTCGCATCCATAAGTTAATACTGGAATCACACAAGAGTTAAAGATCTTTAATTTTAAGTGCTTGCTGAGTGAATTGGACTTCCATATATTTGACAATTTGTTAAAAGCACTTGATGCCAATGCGATTCTGTATGGAATTTCTGGCGCTGTATCCCCGTAGATGTCATCATACTTCCTAGGTATGTAAAACTTTTGACTTTTTCAAGAGTGTAGTTTTTAGTTGGATATTTTCTGGACTGCTGGTAAGGTAACAATTTTTGTTTTTGTGGTGTTGATTTGGAGACCAATTTGTCCTGAGATATTTTGGAGAAGGTTTGTTTTCATTTGAATATCTTGGTGTGATGAACTCAAAAGGGCTATATCGTCGGCAAAATCAAGGTCTTCTAAAATTTTATCAACCCATTTGATGCCCATATTTGCGTTATTTGTGCATTTTCGCATGATCCAGTCAATTGCTATTCCAAAGAGCATTGGCGATAAGACGCAGCCTTGTTTCACTCCTGTTTTCACTGGGAACCAGTCAGAGTTACCGAAATCTGTTCTTACACTGCAGCGCGATTCACTGTAGAAGGATTTTATGATGTTGATGAATTTAGCAGGGAAACCATAGTTTTGAGTAGTTTCCAAAGCGTAGGACGGTGAATACTGTCAAATGCTTTCTGAAAATCAACAAAGTTGATGATTAAATTCGATTGAAATTCTACGAACTCTTCAATGATTACTCTTAGTGTGAAGATGTGATCTATGCATGCTCGTTTTGGTCTAAACCCTGCTTGTTCTTCTCTTAACCTTTCGTCTATAGACTTCTTCAGTCTCTCGAGTAACATGCTACAAAAAGTTTTCCTGGCACTGACAGTAGGGTGATCCCACGCCAGTTATTACAATCAGACAAATCTCCTTTTTTTAGGTAAGATGAAAATAACACCATCTTTCCACTGTTGTGGTGGGGATTCATTTTGCCAGATTTCATTTATCAGTTGGAGTATATGTTGTAAGTTGTTATCATCTGCTGCTTTGAGCATTTCTCCAGAGATGTTATCATCACCAACCACTTTGTTGTTTCTCAATTTTTTAATGGCAGATTTAAACTCTTCCAGTGTGAATGGCTCGCAGGAAGCTTCTAGTGTGGGCATGGTGATTTCTTCATCTAGGTTGGAAACAATCTCTGGTTGCGGTCTATTTAGTATTTCTTTAAAATGTTCTGCCCACCGTTGTTTTTATTGTTCTTCTGACAGCAGTATCATACCTTGATTGTCTTTGATGGGTTTATTTGGTGTAGGAGTATGTTTGCATAGTTGCTTCATAATGTGGAATACGGTCTTATTGTTCCCAGTTTTTGCAGCTGTTTCCGCATCTGTGGCTAGATTGTGAATAAAGTTTTGTTTATCTTTTCGTGTTCTTGACTTCACCTCTTTATCTAACATGGTGTATTTTGTTTCTTGGTATCGTATGCAAGCTTGTCTTTCGTGGATAGAAGAGTTAGTTTTGCTTGTTTCCTTTCTTGAATTTTTGTCCACAGAGTAGGCATGAACATATCATGAACATAGTAGATGTAATACGCATAGCTGCACTAACAACAGACATTTGTATAGACTTATGGTATGTCAGCCGGCACGGCTCATGGTGATGATATATATATGTATATACATTTATGAATATGTGTGTATGTCTTGATGTATGTATGTGATGCATGTCATTATTACGTTGTAAAATAAAAGATGAAAAATCGCTAGAATTTGTGTCATTGTATAATCATGTCGAGCGAATATTGTGTGTATCGACGGCAGAGCCCGTATTCAGTAGCCCATGTAAAGTTTACGAATTGCTTTTCATAAGTCGCGGAATCATGTTCTCATTCACAACTGGAGTACTGTTCACGACGTGGGTACTGTTGATATATGTCCTCAGCTTTCTTCAATACAATATTAATCTCACCATTCCTCATTGTTATAAATGTAACATGTGTGTATGTATGTGTGTGAAAATGAGAGGTAGTGGATGTGTGATGTGAGTGTATATGTTTCTACCTATGTTTGTGCGGGTGGGTGTGTAGATATGTTCGGTCTTCACGTATGTGCGCTTGTCTATGTGCTTGCGTATCTGTTCCATGCTTCCTTATACAGTCTACCTAATCTGAATGCACATACTGAATGTGAAGGGGAGACAACACTGATTAAAATGTCAAAATGACTGAAGGGGACATAAGTTAAAGACAGCAATTGAATTCAGAATGAATTTTAATGAGATAAATTCAGATATAATCTTCTAATAGAATCTGTGATAGTCTTACTCAGAGATATAATCTGATTTGAATATCTCATTATTATCAAATAGCTTGTCCTGAGTATAACTTTGCCACCCCAACAGTCCTCCGGAATTTCTCTCTCTCATAGGCCAGATGTCCTGCCTCTTCAGCTGTCATGTTCAAACCATCAGTTAATCCTGAATCCATCTTCTCCGTGGTCTTCCTCTACTTCTCGTTGTCGGTATGCCTCCTTCCATGATGGTCTTCTCCAGCCCTTCATGTCTGTTTATATGTCCAAAATATCTCAATTTTCTCTTTCTTATTTGTAGCATCATCCAGTTTTCTTTGATTTTGAGTTCTTTCTGGATAGATCTATTTGTTCTCTTCTCTGTCCAATATATACGAAGGACTATTCTTTAACACTTATATTCAAAAGCACATATATGTTTTCCACTGCTCTATTAAATGTCCATTCTTCACAGCCATACGTTGCCACTGGGAATATGCATGCTCTATTACGCTGTAGATATTTGAATATCTACAGCGTTATATACAGTTGTCAGTACGCCAGAATTATGGTAATCACCAAAACTGTCTCCCATTAATTGATTGATTGTCATGTTAATCATTCAATCGTTGAAACAATGCACGTCGGTGAGTAACCATGTGTGCTCCGATTTCTTTCTTATTTACACTTGGCACTTCTGGGTCTGATCCCACTTTTAAAAATGAAGAAAAAACAAGTTCTGAGATGAAACAATAACTGTAGTCTTGCTCTATTTAGATCAATGGTTCTCAATCTTCCTAATGCTGTGACCCTTTAATACAGTTCCTCATGTTGTGGTGACCCCAACCATAAAATTATGTAACAATATTTATTTCTAATTATGATACATTTTTTCCCCCGATGGTCTTAGGTGACACCTATGAAATGGTCGTTCGACCCCCAAAATGGTCGTGACCCACAGTTTGATAACCACTGATCTAGATAGTGGTAATTGTCTCTTTGTTATTAATAAAGTTAGTGTGATTGATTGATAGGACTATCGATTGCACTTTGGTGAGTAACTATGTGTGCTCCGATCTCTTTCTTACTTAGGAAGATCTCAGCGACAGTGAACGAACTCCGTAGCACCGGCGAGAGTCACGGTGTAATTTAGAAAATGGTGAAATAAACATTTAGTAGAAAAAAAATAAATAATATTTCTAACGAATTTTGTCCATACAACGGCTCTCTAGCTAGCTCTTCTCAATTTTGTCCATACAACGGCTCTCTAGTCTGCTCTTCTCGATTTTGTCCATACAACGGCTCTCTAGCTAGCTCTTCTCAATTGTGTCCATGCAACGGCTCTCTAGTCTGCTCTTCTCAATTTTGTTCATACAACAGCTCTCTAGCTAGCTCTTCTCAATTTTGTCCATACAACAGCTCTCTAGCTAGTTCTTCTCAATTTTGTCCATACAACGGCTCTCTAGCCAGTTCTTCTCAATTTTGTCCATACAACGGCTCTCTAGCCAGTTCTTCTCAATTTTGTCCAGCCAAATGTTCATTGACGTTCTCATGATGAACACAGGACCTACGTTTATTCGTCCGTCTCTGATAGGATTAGGAACTTGATCTCACCTACACTGAGAACAGGGATCTCTAGAACAATATCGCGATGACTTCACGAACGAGGGAATCAACCGAGTACCCATGGCACCAGAGGCGAGCACCTAGCCTCCACGCCACAGATACAAGTAAAGATATCATTTATTTGATTGAAGAGGAAACTGACATTATGTACATGGAATTTTAGGCAGTAGAAATTACAATTCTCTTTCTTCTTCTTCTTCTTCAAACGCTCCACTTGTTAACTACTCTTTGTGATTTGTATGTGATCTGAGCCTAAGAGCGATTGTACGTTGTGCAATTATGCCCCACAAGTAGGCAAGCACATCCTATTTCTGCGACGCTTTTTATTTACTAGGGTAGCTATCCTAGATCCATTCATCAGTCGCCTCTTACGACATGCCTTGTTGATCTCAGTGTTACTATTCTTTGCTCCCTTGAGAGCCCGACAACAGACGGGCGAATTCTGTGTCTAAAATTCTTCTTCTTATATTTCACGTGCAGTGGCGACGAAGATGCTGCACACATTGATGTAATAATTAACAAAAGTATTTAATATGTCTCGTGCGAGAAATCAATGCCTCCAGTCATGTCTTCACATTTATCGATCAAGTTAGTTTTCCAATTTTTGAAAATAACCTTGTCTTGTATAATACCGATTGTGTTCGATATTTTCTGAAGGAAGAATGTATTATCTTTCTAGGCAACGTTTGGGATGGTTATGTTGTAGGATAGTTGTATCTTCTAGTTATTCCTCTGTGTCTCCATCTGTCCATTGCTTATTCGTCTGTGTCTCCATCTGTCCATTGCTTATTCCCCTGTGTCTATGTCCATTGCTTATTCCCCTGTGTCTCTGTCCATTGCTTATTCCACTGTGTCTTTATCCATTGCTTATTCCTGTGTCTCTGTCCATTGCTTATTCCTGTGTCTCTGTCCATTGCTTATTCCTGTCTTTGTCCATTGCTTATTCCTCTGTCTCTGTCCATTGCTTATTACTCTGTCTATGTCCATTGCTTATTCCTCTGTGTCTCTATCTGTGTATTGCTTATTCCTCTGTATCTCTGTGTATTGCTTATTCCTCTGTATCTCTGTGTATTGCTTATTCCTCCATGTCTCCGTATTTGTTATTCCTCCGTATCTCTATCTGTCCAGTGGTTACGTTTTATGGTCTCCTTCTGTCTGTTGAATATTCTTATCTAACCCAAATAACTCTTATCTGCTGACCTGATTTTTAGTCGTGAATCAAATGTTTCCACTGTGTACCGTTTCCCATCAAATATTCACGAGACTAGTCAATCGAACAACATGGACAGAAAGTTGCATCAAATAACTGATTGTGTACTAGATGTTGAAGACCGCTCATGTGTTGCCGGGCGCGCAAGGGGAGCAAAGAATAGTAACACTGCGACCTGCAAGGCATGTCGTAAGAGGCGATTGAGGTAGGGGCCTATTGAAGCTTCCCTAGTAAACAAAAAGCATCACAGAAATCGAATTGGCTTGCATGGCACAACATAACATCGCTCTTAAGCTCAGATCAGATACAAATCATAAAGAGTGGTTTAACAAGTAGTCGATATGGAACGTTCGAAGAAGAAGGAGCTACGGAGTTAGCTATTTGATTGATTGTAAGCATGACAACATATTACAGATGAAGATACTCGCTACAAATCGCAGACAAATCTGGTGACAACATCCACAAGAGAATTTAGAAAAATTTGCTTTTAAGTTTTATGCAAAAATTGAAAACTATATTAAGTCGTTATATCACACACTATCTGAACATTGTCTGAAAATGATGTTGCCAGGCAACCAGGGAAGCTGACAGAACTTAAACTATAATATCAACTTAATGCGCATGACCACACTTGGCAATTTTAATGTTGTTATTTTTTGTTTTGTGTTTTTACCATCTTCAGATTGAAATCGTTTACTTTGTTGTTCTACTGTGTTGTTCTACTTTCTTGTTCTGCTTTGTTGTTCTACTTTGTTGTTCTACTTTCTTGTTCTGCTTTGTTGTTCTACTTTGTTGTTCTACTTTCTTGTTCTACTTTCTTGTTTCTACATTTTATTAGTTCTACTTCTTTACTTATCTACTTAACTTTGATGTTCTGCGTGTTTTACTTTTTGAGTGTACGTTCTGTGTTATTCATCTTAATTGTTTTACTATTATTGTCACTTTGATACTGTTCTCGACTTTCTTGGATTCACTTAAATCTATTGGGTCTAATCTTTTATTTTCTGAATTTTATGTTCTATTTTTCCCTGGTTAACTCTTTCATGTATTTCTTAGTTTGTCTAGCCATGACTACTTCTTCTTCTAATTTTTTTCTACCTTTACTTTTTAATTTTGGGGTTATATCTTTGTTGTTTTAGCACTTTTAGTTGTTCAAAGCTTTCTTGATGCTCTACTTTGCGTGTCTTCTCTTTTTGTTCTAACTTTATTGTGCTCTCTTGTTCTACTTTTGTTGTTCAACTACATGATCTAAGAAGACTGACTTTCTTGCACCGGGTTTTACCATATATGGCTCAGTCCCTCTCCGCAGAAATGGCATGCCACCTACCTAGGATATTGCACAGACACTAACTCAGTAGCTCCGGCAACATTCTTATGGGTCTCTAAAAAAGGGCACTCGCGAACAGAGCGGATGGTTCGATTCGAACCACGACCACCTGAACGCAAAGCAAGGGTTTAACCACTTGGCCACAGATTGTTTGATATAGTTACTACCTCGTCTATTACTTACTCATAAACAATGTCAACCATTTGATGTTTCCCATGAAACCGGTTTACTTTTGAAAGTGTACAGTTCTGTGTATATTTCATCTTAATTGATTGATTGATATGAACATCATCATTGCACTTTGGTGAATAACCATGTGTCCTCCGATATCTTTCTTACACATGAAGATCTCAGCGTCAGTGCACGAACTCCGTATTACCGGCGAGGGTCCCCGATGTAATCTAGAAGATGGTGAAAATATTTTTATGAATTTTTAATTTTTAGAAATCTTTCCATGAGTTGAAATCTTTCTCAAGTGTAATATCTTAGTTTGTCTAGCCATGGACTAACATTCTTCTTCTTCTTCTTCTTCTCTTCCACCATTTACTTCTTTATAGAAGTGTTGGGGGGACGTAGTGATCTTGTGTGTGCTTTTTTAAGGCACTTTGTAAGCTGATATTCATGTTCGTAAGGCCGTTCTTGATGCCGTCGCTCCATCCTTTGCGTGGTCTTCCTCTTGCTTTGTACTCATTATACTTTTTATGTGTGGCTCTCTGTGGTAGGCGATACCAGGGCATTCTTGTCAGGTGTCCAAACCATTTAATCTGTTGTTCTTTTATGAATTGCATGACTGGTTTCACATCCAGTCTCCTTCTGATTTCTTCATTTCTAATTTTGTCTCTTATTGTCACACCTGCAGCTCTTCTAAGGCACCTCATCTCTGTCGTTATAATTTTCCGCTCATTATCTGCTGTTATTGGCCATGGTTGACACTGGTAATATAGTGTTGGCCAGAAAATCGTTCTTATGAGATTTGCTTTAGTTGTTAGCAGTATCAATGTTAGTAGTGGACTAACATCGTCGACATTAAACTAAGAATTAGAAGGACAAATAAAGCTTACAGCAGTCTTTGCAAGATCTGGAAAACGACAATTTATTGTACTAAGACAAAGCTCCGGATATAGAAAGCATATGTTAGGACAGTCCTCTGTTGTAAACTGGCTGGACAAAATTCTAGATACCGAAGTTCTCATAAGAGCAAAGCTCACAATCGTCAACACTCTGTTACAGAAGGCCTAAGTAAGATGGGCTGATCACGTTGCTCGGATGCCTGATAAACGCATCCCAAAACAGTTGATGGATGGCGAGCTTAAAGGGGGCAGACGTTTGCTGGTGGGAGAAAAACGCTTTAAAGACACTCTTAAAGTATCTCTAAAATGCTTCGATATAGACACTACGTGCTGGAAATCCCTGGCACAAGATATCCAAATGTGGCTCTGTAACAACACAAGAGGTGCTCGCATAGCTGAGAATTATCGTAAAGGTGAGGTACAAAGAAAACGAGCTGCACGAATAAACAACACACAACGCCCACATGCCTAACTTTGATCATGTATGCCCCACCTGTGATTATGGACTGTATTTTATAATTGGACTCTACAGTCACCTCCGCACACACCAGAGAGGTGCAGCAGTGCACGTCTGAGGCTGTTGTCATCATCACTTGCGATGGACGTCTGGTATTATAGCAGCGAGAGAGCAGACAGGCTTGCATCGAAAGCACCGATTGTTGGAGAGTTTAAGATGTATAAGGGTGATGTTCTTCTGTCTCTTGACAACCTACTTTTGGATGAGGATAGTCGAATTCAGGTTTTATGAGTTTGTAGTTACATTTTATATAAGTAGTACTGGATGCTTGAGGATACAGAGAGAGAGGAGAGAGAGAGAGAGAGAGCGAGAGAGAGAGAGAGAGAGAGAGGAGAGAGAGAGGAGAGAGAGAGAGCGAGAGAGAGAGCGAGAGGAGAGAGAGCGAGAGAGAAGAGAGCGAGAGAGGAGAGAGAGAGAGTGAGAGACGAGCGAGAGAGAAAGAGACAGAGAAGTAGAGACGAGTAGTTAGACAGTAACGCATACGTTAGACATCTAGCAACCTTTGACATCTGTACGCATACCGTTAGACATCTGTACGCATACCGTTAGACATCTGTTGGAGCTGACTGAGCAACTATGAGTCTGCTCGAAGTGTTGTGACGTCAGTTAAGTAACCAATAACATCTTCTATGAATCTGAAACTTGGAAAACATATACTTACTTATTTCTCTTCGCTCCTTGTGGAGCATAGGACAACAGTTGTTCACCACTTTTTCCGGTCTTTGAATGTTTTATTTATGGTCTCCCAGGATATTCCAGACTCCTTCAGGTCCGGAAGAAGACTCTGTAAGTTTTCTTTGTTTATTTGTTTGTTTGTTTGTTTGTGTAATTACGTTATTTTCAAAACGGATGTGTGCTGATCGTACAATGCCCAGCATGGAGGATCAGGTGAAGATATGTAGTCTGACCTCTTTCTTTTGACCTCTTCGACTTGGGTAACCCTGATAGCTCTTCGTGTCTTTATGGTATGCAAGCGCCCCCATCTCCACCACTATAACATGGACACAATGTTACATCAAACAACTGATTGTGTACTAGATGATGAAGACCGCCCGTGTATTGCAGGGTGCGCAAGGGAAGCATAAACATCTCCACGGTAATGGCCTTACCGGGAAAGGAGGGTCGGTGCAGGTAATGGCCTCACCGGAAGGAGGGAGGCAGGTAATGCTCACCGGAAGGATAGATATGCAAGAGAACAGAAAGATGTTATGATGATTTGAGGGAAGACTTCTTAGCAGAGAATACTTGGGAATACCTGGGAGAATAATATTGCAATGTAGACCTCAGAAATAACAGAGGCGACGGCAAACACTGTTTATGAAGCGCATACAATATCCCGTTCTATAAGTCTTCTCTTATCCTGATGCTGTGAGACAAATCAGGATTGAAGACAAGAAGAAAAAAAGACAGAAACAAGGAAGAAAAGAAGAAAGAATAACTAACAAGTCTGGAAGACATAGATAAAGAGATAAAAAAGAAATGATACCGATTGATTGACATGTCCACACAATGAGATAAGAAAGGCGGCATAGACATGAAATGTAGTGGACACCACAGGGACAGCTGGAACAAAAATGGAGTAATATGAACAAATGGAGAAAGATGTTTGAAGAAATGCTTAACGACATGCGTAGTAGGACAAGGTTTGAAGTGGAAATAAATGCACAAAATGATTCCAGCTAATCAAGCTCAGAAAACACAACAAAATTATTCTTTAGTTGATGCCAATCCATTGTGGCAAACCAGGAAATGAGAGAGCAGACAGGCTGGCTAAGGAGTGAAATTGATACACACACAAACATCCAGTGTTACTACCAGATATCAAGACATATATCAAACAAAAATACAAAGAGGTGTGGAGGCAACAAACCCACATTAAACACCCACTGCCCCCTCGGCAGACTAAACAGGAAACGGCATATAACAATCTTCCGGTTCAGAACAGGACACAGCAGGCTCAACCATAACATGCACATAATAAAGGCTGCTCAGACTGCACAGTGTGTATGTCAGACTGAAACACAGACTTCAGAGCACATTCTGTAGTCATGTCCATCATACATACACCAACGAAATAAAACATGGTCTCACGTACAAGACTCACAGAGTAAGGTATGGGGAACTCTCGAAACACGTAATCACAAAGTACTGTAGTTTTACAAATTACAAAAATAATGACAATATTTAGCAACGTTTCAACCAACAAGGTCTTTATCAAGCAAACGAACAACAGGCGTGACGAATTAAAAAAAAATATTGGTCGATACGTTGCTGTATATTGTAATTGTTTTTATAATTTGTAAAACTACAGTACTTTGTGACTACATGTTTCGCCAATCAAATAGTTTAACTGCAGTCTCATATATATTGGGAACTCTCGAGGAACTCCAACTGACATGCAGCTTCATAGCGGCAACCCATCTCATGGTTTAGACGAGCATACAAAACCGATCGTACAGAAGAAGAAGAATTGAGTCGTGATTTGTGGTATCTATCTTAAGTATCCTTTGGCGCGCGAAGACTGATAATGATGCGCCATGTTGTCTAGAGCTTGTTGCCTATTTCTGTCCTTCCTTCTCTCTCTCTCTCTCTCTCGCGATCCTCCTCTCTCTCTCTCGCGATCCCTCTGTCCTTCTGAAGCGCTCTTGAATTTTCAATACCTCTCGTACGCTATTCCTGTATTTCAGTTTTCTTGATATAGATGTCTGCAGCAACAAATAAAAAAACTGTTTAATTTTGAAGTTTCTAGTTATTCTGGTATTGTGTTAAATTAATCAAAATGATTGTGGGATTCTCGCTCTAACATTAACTATACACTGGACCATCTTGACAATTAGCACAAATAAACAGACAGACAAGAATAGATAATGAAACAATGCGTGTAATTATTGGGTACATCAGAGACACGTCCTGTCACATTTTCTTTATGTTTTCTAATTCTGTTTTACCTCACAGCGTCGGGATAAGAAGAGATTTCTAGAACGGGGTTTTCTTGTGTGCTTCATAAACATCGTCTTTCTTAATCTCTGTTATATATCAATGAGATCCACCTTTTGCGTGGACGGGTTTTTCCTTTGTATCCACTGAAAACGTGAAAATGTTTAAAACTCAGAGCGCCCTTAATCTTTCAAATCAGAGCGCTCGGAGTTTGTTTTAGGGGTTTTATTTTTCCATTTGGCTTTTAATGCTGACTCCCAAACTTTGACCGCGAGCAAGACGTTTCACTAGACGTTGACCTTTTTCCAGAAAAACGTTCTCTTTGTCTCTCTATGATTTACATAATCATCATCTCACACTCTAAGGCTCAGATAGCATCTCTCTCTCTCTTTGCCTTTTTACCCCGGTTGGGGCATAGGCCCTCAACCAACTCATGCCAAGTCTTCCTATCTCTAGCTATCTCCTGCAGCTCCCTCCAGCTCTTCTTTATATTGTTGATCTCTGCCTCCAAATCTCGTCTCCATGTATTTCTCGGCCCCCCTTCTTTCGCTGTCCCTGCGGGTTCCAGGCAAGGACCCTTCTTGTTATATTCCCCCCCGGGTTTTTCAAAGTGTGTCCTATCCAGCGCCAGCGTCTTTTTTAACCTGTTCGTTCACTGGAATCTGTCTTGTTCTCTCCATAAGTTCCTCATTTGTGACCCTATCATACCATCTTATTCCCTCTATTCTGCGCAGACACCAGTTGATGAATGTTTGCAATTTATGCGCTATTGTTTTAGTTGTTCTCCATGTTTCTGACCCATACAGTAGAACTGCTTTAACATTAGAGTTAAATATCCCAATTTTTGTTCTAGATTTGATTTCTTTGGACTTCCAAATGTTTCCCAGTGCAATGAAAGCCCCTTGCCTTCTGTATTCTTATTTTAACATCTCTATCTGTTCCACCCTCTTTGTCTACGTTGCTGCCCAAATATGTGTATGATTCTACCTCTTGAAGTGGGATTTCCCCAGGGAGATCGAGTTGTCGTTGCTTGGTTAATTCTCAATATCTTTGTCTTTCCCTTATGAATGTTCAGCCCTAGTTGCTGGGACCTTTGATTCAATGTGTTAAGCTTATCCTGCATCTGATTTTGTGTATGTGACAGAAGGGCTATATCATCAGCGAAGTCCAGATCATCTAGTTGCTCTGTCAGAGTCCATTGGATTCCATTTCTGGTGTTAGTTTCTGTGGTCTTCATAATCCAGTCTATTGTCAGTAAGAACAACAAAGGTGATAGAAGACATCCTGACCTCCTGTTTCTATTCCGAAAGTATCTGTTAGTTTACCTTCATGAAGAACTCTACATTTCATATCTGTATATGTTGCTTTTATTAGGTTAATAATTTTCTGTGGGATTCCATAATGCCTCATTAATTTCCAAAGGTTTTCCCTATCAATACTGTCAAAAACCTTCTCATAATCAACAAATCCGATATAAAGTGGGGATTTCCATTCAATACTTTGCTCTATTATTATACGTAATGTGGCTATCTGGTCAGCACAGGATCTATTTTCAGATAGCATACATGCCACAAAGTGTTGTTTAACAAGTGCTTGATATTGAACAAGCCAAGAAGAACAATATACCAGCTTCTAGACAGTTTTGTTAACATATCTTCAAGTTATCTATATTATTTCCACACTCTTTAGCCGGTCTCTGTGGCCTAGAGAGGTTACGTGCTCGCTTCTCGTTCCAAAAGGTACACGGTTCGCTTCCTCGTGAAGCCATCGGAATATTTTTCCAAATATTTCAGTGTAGGTGAGATCGAGTTCCTAGTCCTATCAGATAAAACGTAAGTCCCATGTTCAAGTTGATAATTAAAAGAACAATTGACAGTTCAAAAATCCAGAAACTGGAAAGCCGCTGCGCTGGCTAAGAACAATTGACAGTTCAAAAATCCAGAAACTGGAAAGCCGCTGCGCTGGCTAAATTCATGAGAAGGATTTTAACAAATGAAATTCCTACAAAATATTTTACCATTTTCTAAATCCCATCAGGGCCCTCGTCAGTGCTACGGAGTTCGTGTACTGCCGCTGAGATGTTCCTGTGTTAAGAAAGAGATCGAAGCACACATGATTACTCACCGATGTGCAATGATAATGGTCATATCAATCAATCATTCGTATCCATCCTCCCCCTTCACATCATCTTATTTATTGATCCACCAAATGGTTCTCATTGAAAGGGAGAGCATATCACGTGATAATACACTTCCTTGCTTAACTCCCCTTTTTTTGATTGATTATTTTCTGATTAGTTTTCTTGACAATCTATTTTTCAGGCTCACTGACTGATTTCTTTCTTTCCTGGATAAAGTCCTTTTTATTGAAACGTTTATTTAGTTTGTTGTTGTACTATATAGACGATACTTTCTGTTTCGATAATTGATTATTTGGTATGTAGTTTTACTACCGTAGGAGAACTAAGCTGGTGGTGTTCTTATATACGCTCCGTGGTTTTCTCCAGATCTGATCTGATCCAGTCTAAACCCCTTCAGATCTGTACGTACCCATACGTTTCCCTAATGTTGGGCTAGGCACGTCAAAGGACTCGGACAACATTCATAAGAAATTGTTTCTTTTAAAAAAATTTCTTCAAAATATTTTTACATCTTCTAAATTACATCGGGAACCCTCGCCGGTGCTACAGAGCTCGTGCACTGTCGCTGGCATCTTTCTTACAAGAAATATATCGAAGCACACATGGTTACTCACCGAAGTGCAATGTTGATGGTCCTATCAATCAATCAATGTTTCAATCAATCAATCAATCGATCTAAAAGAAAGTGTAGAGTCTCCATGCTGAGCTGGTCGATCTACTGATCTTCATATCTACATCCAACCTACTTTTCTGTCGATATTTGCACAAGTTGGGCGTCTCCATGTAATTATACATTTATATGTCACACGCAGGAAGGGATGGATATAAGATGGAGTGAGAGACGGGAAGAAAAATTAATCTATCGGCTGGGAAGGATGGATATACGATGGAGTGAGAGACGGAAGAAAAAGTGATCTATCGGCAGGGAGGATGGATATACGATGGAGTGAGAGACGGGAAGAAAAAGTGATCTATTGTGATTGTGTTCGTTCTTAAGAGCATTAGCAAGACGAGAGGAGGAGAAGGGAGAACTTACAGGTGAGGTTGGGTCTATCTTGTTACGACTTAGATATCAGTTGTATAGTAGACAGATGAAGTGGGGGTGAGAGGTTGAGCAGAGAGTTGTAGAGAAATTGCATAGGTGGTGGTGATGAAAGTGGTGAAGGAGGTG
The DNA here is from genome assembly GCA_020796225.1 of Arion vulgaris. Taxonomy (NCBI): domain Eukaryota; kingdom Metazoa; phylum Mollusca; class Gastropoda; order Stylommatophora; family Arionidae; genus Arion; species Arion vulgaris. The sequence goes on along the minus strand of CM036754.1, from coordinate 86,990,179 downwards.
GAGCTGATGAGGTAAGTGGGGATGTTGTGGAGAGGGAAGGGAAGTTGAAATCTATCTATCTGTCTACCTATTTGTATGTATGTCTGTCTGCCTGTACGCCCGCCCGCCCGTCGGTGAGTGAGTGGGTCGGTCGATCTGTCGGTCCTCCCGTTTGTCCGTCCGTCCGCCCGCCCGCCCGCCCGATCCCGTTTGTCTGTCCATCCCTCTGTCCGTCTATCTCTCTTTCTGTTTGTCTTTTTGTCTTTTTGTCTATCCGTGCGTTCATTCGTCTACCTACCTTTCTGTCGACTGGTCTACACCTTTCTGTCGACTAGTCTACCAACGTCCATGTCTGTCTGTCTATCACTCTAAATCATGTTTCTGTTTTAATATCTCTCTATATATCTTTGTCTGACCTTTGATTGCTTGTCTGCTTCCCCCATGTATACCAGTCTGTCTGTACTCCGCCCCAATGATCGTGATGTATTACAGACCTCACAGTACTGAAGCTCAACATTTCTATTTGATTTAGTCAGTTCACTATCATGTAGCTGCGTATAAATCACACAGTAATAGCAGCTGTATCTTCTGAAACGCTCATGCACCTTCACGTTCTTTATGAATATTTCGTCTGTCAAGCAATCGCACAATTTATTTGATTTCGCAAAATTAAAGAAAGAATTTACACAAAGAAGAAAGTTGTGTGTTACCAGAGCCAAACATGGACAAGGAGCAAAGCACAGCAGCAAAAAATAACTACCTGTGAAATGTGATGACTACGAAAAGTTTTCAACAATATCAGAAGAAACAGAGTTACCAACATCAACATAAGAAAGAAAGCTTGGACAGAACCTTGCTTGAATTACATTGAGAAATAAAGTTACCAACATCAGCATAAGAAAGAAAGCTTGGACAGAACCTTGCTTGAATTACATTGAGAAACAAAGTCACCAACATCAGCATAAGAAAGAAAGCTGGGACAGAACCTTGCTTGAATTACATTGAGAAACAAAGTCACCAACATCAGCATAAGAAAGAAAGCTTGGACAGAACCTTGCTTGAATTACATTGAGAAACAACATGGTTCACCAACTTAATAAAAATGAAACCAAACTTCACTGTATTCATCTTCTACAAAAAAACATCAGAAAAGAAGGTGAAAGGAAGACCACGAAAATATTGATAGATGACATCGCAGAACCTGTTAAAAGAAAAATAATTATCACCCAAGCACTACAGCAGCACAAGATAAAAAAAAAAAAAGAAGAAACTACGATACTAGCAAAACCCGTAACAGTATGATGACAAAAGAAGAAATAAAACAGACAAAAAAGAAGAAGAAACTACGACATGGACAAACTCGGTAACAGTATGATGACAATGAGAAAAAATAAAACAGACAAAAAAAAGAAATACGACACTGGCATCAAAACCGGTAACAGTATGATGACAAAAGAAATAAATAAAAACAGACAAATAAAAATGATCCTGGAAGTTCGATTCGGTTTCCATGCACAGAAATTAACGACCTTTGTAATATTGTTAACCTTATAGGTAGCAGAACTAACATATTTTAGAATAAGATGGATAGCCATTACCAGATCTCGTGAGGTAAACTGCAGATGTAGTCGATAACTTGACATTTTACAGTGAAATCAAATAGCATGCTTTTGTTTCATTTAATTTAAGTAACAGAAATATATGTCACAATCAAGGGCGTAGACAAGTAGGGTGACATTCAACTACAACTAATGGGTCTGTGTTACGTAGTAGTTTGTCACAATCAAGGGCGTAGACAAGTAGGGTGACATTCAACTACAACTAATGAGTCTGTGTTACGTAGTAGTTTGTCACAATCAAGGGCGTAGACAAGTAGGGTGACATTCAACTACAACTAATGAGTCTGTGTTACGTAGTAGTTTGTCACAATCAAGGGCGTAGACAAGTAGGGTGACATTCAACTACAACTAATGAGTCTGTGTTACGTAGAAGTTTGTCACAATCAAGGGCGTAGACAAGTAGGGTGACATTCAACTACAACTAATGAGTCTGTGTTACGTAGTAGTTTGTCACAATCAAGGGCGTAGACAAGTAGGGTGACATTCAACTACAACTAATGGGTCTGTGTTACGTAGTAGTTTGTCACAATCAAGGGCGTAGACAAGTAGGGTGACATTCAACTACAACTAATGGGTCTGTGTTACGTAGTAGTTTGTCACAATCAAGGGCGTAGACAAGTAGGGTGACATTCAACTACAACTAATGGGTCTGTGTTACGTAGTAGTTTGTCACAATCAAGGGCGTAGACAAGTAGGGTGACATTCAACTACAACTAATGGGTCTGTGTTACGTAGAAGTTAGGTGATCGTCTCTCGTGCCAAAGGTACCAGGTTCGCTCCCTCGTGGAGCCATCTAGATATTTTTCAATAGATCCCTGATCTCAGTGTGGGTGAGATCGATTTCCTAGTTCTATCGGAGACGGACGATAAAATGTAGGTCCCGTGTTCAATTTGAGCTCGTAAAAGAACCCCTGGTAGTTCAAAATCGAGAAGAGCAGGCTGGAAAGACGGTGTCCGGACAAACTTCATTAGTCAAGATTAAAAGTAAAATTCCTACAGAAATATCTTCACTATCTTAAAATTACATCAGGGCCCTTGCAGGTGCTACGGAGTTCGTGCACTGCAGTTGAGCTCTTCCTGTGTAAGAAAGAGATTGGAGCCCACAGGGTTATTTACCGAAGTGCAAGATGATTGTACCTATTAATCAATTGTACTACAATTCATGTTCTGTGAAGGGTTTTCATTATAAAAACAATTGTCTTTTTTTCTCTCATTGTTTCATACGATGGACGTAGGATCACTTGGTGATAGCCTGTACTGTATCAGCCCTACTCGTTGAAGTTTTACTTGTCTCAGTGATCATCTAGAGCAGTGCCGCCCAATAGTTTTGTATACTTTGGCGCACCTGTCTGATTTTTGTGATCTTTGTCGCTCGTTCATATCAACCAAGTTAACCACTCTTTGTTATCTGTGTTGTTTACTCTGAGAACGTGAGTACGTTGTGCTAGCGTTGGCCCCTACGGTTTGTAGGATATGCATATCCGAATCTTTTCAAAATCTTAAATGAAAGGTACGGACACATACCATCCGAACAGAGCCAACTATAAACTACTAGATAGCTAAAGTGCTAGAGCCTGGCTGTGATCCGAACCAGGAAAAGGTCACCCAACAGGAGGGCAAATGACGTATCGTCGGGAAAGCCGAGTGAATCCGGTGATGCCGAGAAACCTTATTTCCGGCCTGAAAACTGCGAGTTGGTTGCTGGAACGTGAGAACGTTGCTTGAGCAGGACAAAACAGCCCAGTTCGCAACAGAAATGAATAACTACGGGATAGACATTCTGGGAATCTCTGAAGCAAGATGGAAAGGGATAGACAAAATTAAACTGCACACAGGTCAAATATAGACTCGTTGGTCAACACACCTGTTTTTTACATACTTTTCACTCGGGTTCTGTTCCTAAAGTGCGAAAAAATGATATAGGGAAGCCTAACCCCCTAAGCAAAGCCAGATCCCCTTTAAATTTGGATTTCACGGTCAAAGTTTCCGGGTCTCATTACTTGGATGTGGGGTTGGCTTGTCTGTTTTAGGGGTCATTAGCAAGCTACTACTTTTTACTTTTCGCTCTTTCTAAAAGGGGCTAGCCGACCCGAACTCTGCTAGATGCAGAACCAAACGCTGAACACAAATTGGAGACCCCAACCTGGGGTAACAATGCACAAAAATGAATATCAAGAGATATACAATTTTAAGATACGAATTGCTATTATAGTCTTGTCTTATCCACATGTGCAGGGAAGCGTCGTGTGGAATTTCAGTTTTCTATCTTGTACCAGGTGTGTTGCATCTGTAGTTGTTAGTCCTTGAATGATCTACTACTGATGTTATAGTTGTAATCTACAAGCTACTAGTCATCGTTCTGTGAGATTACAAATTTAAACAATTCTTTGTAATATCAAATTATTTGATACGTTTCAGATGTGGAACAAAGATCTACCAACTGGAAAGTGCCTATGATCTACAGTTGTTGATAAAGTCAAGTTCTACCAAATGTAGACTGTCTTTTGTCTGTCCAGTTAAACATGAAACAGGAGGCGGTGCATGTCGCTGCTGCACGGCAGTATAAGACAGTATAAGACAGTATAAGACAGTATAAGACAGCATAAGACAGTATAACAATCCTTCAAAACGAAATATTTTGGCTGTTTCTATTACCAATAACAAAATAAGGAGACCCTGAAACGAACTTTGCTGAGAGAGGCAAGAAATATCGGTCTCAGTTCCATGGAGGAGATTGTACAAGTTGCCCAGGATAGAGCGGTATGGAGAAATTACTTGCAGGCCCTATAGAACGTATAACGGTACGAGAGGAATTATTATTATTATTATTACCAATGGGATTAGTATATTCTGATGTGTTGCTCTCAGCACAGGCATGCGATCTGAAGGAAGGTTATGGAAGAGTAAACTCTTTTTACAAAATCTTGTTCTGGATTACACATCCACCAAAAACTTTGAGATATTGACAGGCGTCAGTTCCTGCAAACTTTCTCAAATTGCAATTAGGAAACAGACACTTTTGTTGTCGGTTCTGGGACCTTCAGGATAAGAAAGGGACAGAGTATCATACAGACTTGTGTACGGATAATATGGGTACAGGTAAGTCAATGATGTCAGTTGTTAATATAATTGTCTAATTATGTTATTTTTATTGTGAATTTGTTAGTCAGGCTGTATGAATGCTGCCTAAACTGACCAATGCATATGCCAAATGGACACTTCCGTCAAACTTGCATCCTCTTCGTTGATTTGAGATCTCTAACATAGCCCTGTGATTGTTATTTCTTCTCTGGCATAATAGAATCCTGTCAAAGAGCAAAAATAGCAATCACCCAAGCCACAAGAACAGTGCAAGACAGAAACAGAAAAGCACTACACTGGGCAACAACCCGGTAGCAGTGTGACGACAAAAGTAGAAGAAGAACATATCCCTCTGATCGACTGACTGATTGAGTAAATAATTCATTCATTCAAATGATATTTCACATTTCTGAACGCGAATTCAGTCACTCATACAGTGACATTAAAAGTCAATGTATTGGTAACAAATTCCATAATAAACACAAAATTCAACAGAAACAACACAAATGTAACTCTTGTATACTTTTGTTTATTGTATTATGTTTGGTTGTCTCCCATTTTCTTCTTCTTCTTCAGAGCGTTCGTTCTTTGCAGCCAATTTTATCATCCTTATTGTGATATATAATTGATCTTTAATAAGAACAACTGACGTTGCAATTTTATCATCCTTATTGTGATATATAATTGATCTTTGATAAGAACGACTGACGTTGAACCACTGTTAAATAGGTCTACTTGTGTATGGTACCATACACGGTGTAGGTCAGAGCTACTGTTTTTCTCCTACGGGAAGTGTTTTGAGTCTATCTCGGTGACAGTCAGAGAAATGTGCAGAAACAGTCACTCTGGGATTCTTCTCGTCTATCTTGCGAGTAGATCTCGTTATAGCGTAACTGCTCTTGCATCACAGCTTATACCAGAGTAGCTCTCCTCGATCCTATCCGCTTACCCAGACAGTATCCTCTGTCTGTTTCCAGGGTCCCCACGTGGAGTGGTGGGTAGAATCTTAAATAGTGTCTCCCATTTTGAAATAGATAACTAGAGACGTGCGAATATTAACTAACCGTTAATCGAATACCCGTTACTGACTGAAATCTTTAGTAACGAGTATGACCAAAATGTACACGTTACTTGATAATTACTAATTAAATTGTCAATATTAATATTCATTTTGTATAGGTAAATGCCATTTAATACAATTTACGTGTCTTCTGTACATCGCCATGTTTTTCAATTCCATTGCTGCATTTTCACTTCTTTCCGCACATATTATTTTTTAATATTGGTTCTTCTGTTCTTTGACAATTGATTGATTGCTAGCGATGATGACAACAAACTCAGACATGCGTTGCTGCACCTCTCTGGTGTGTGCAGGTGTGACTGTAGAGCCTAATCCTCGAACACAATCCGCTAAATCCACTGACAGCACAGTACAAAAACTACAAAAAGAACTTGCTCAGCTTTCAGAAAAGGCAGAAATTCACTTGCAGTGGATTCCATCTCACTGTGGCATTGCAGGCAATGAGAGTGCTGATGTCTTAGCTAAGGAGGGCAGTGCCAAAGAGCAAATTTACCAACCCTTGTCTTTTCAAGAGGTCAAAACCCTCATAGAGAAAATCTGCAGTAGACTGGAAGACAAACACTGGATATGATTATGGAAAAGACTCCCTCAAAGACCTAAGCAGAACAGACCAGGTCATTATATTTCGACTACGCACCGGACACTGCAGACTCAACAAACACTTATACAGACTAGGAATAAGTCAAACAGCTCTCTGCCAGTGTCAGCAGGCAGAACAGACACCAGAGCATATCCTGCAAGACTGTCCTCTTCTGTGTGAGCTGAGAAGCAACATGTGGCCACACCCAGTCGACCTGAAAACTAAACTTTGGGAAACCTGACAGACCTGAAGCTGTCTGCCCAGTTTGTGGTCCACAGTAAATTAAGCGCATGACCAGAGATCGCTGAAGAAGAAGAAGAACACAATCCAAAATCAAAATTTTCTAGTTGACTATTTTCTACTCAATCGATGCCAGTTTCGCCCCTGCAACATTTTGGCATCACCCAGTCAATGGTCACTCCAAACAATAACAGAGATATGATACAGCGTTGTTCTACTTCGGTTTCAACCACAAACCAGTCGCTATGTCCACACATACAGCTTACTACCTGCTAAAGAAAACAACAGACCACGTCTCCACTGTTTAGTTTTTTTTCGCTCCAGTCGTTGTTTTTTTTTTGCTACCTCTAATATTTCTGTCTTTTCTCTAATCTTGTTTTGCCTCACAGCGTCAGGACAAGAAGAAATTTCTAGAACGGGCTTTTGTGTGTGCTTCATAAATAGTGTTTTACACTGTCTCTGTTATTTCTGTGTCCAACCTTGGCGTGGGTGTCCACCCTTTGCGTGGACAGTCGTTTGCTTTGCATTCATTGTATTAGAATAATATTGTTTTTTGAAGTACACTGTCTGTGGGCAATCTGCTTATTTGGCCGCACCAATTTAATTTGTTGTTTCTTGATGAAGTTCAGTAGTAATGTTGTACCCACTTTTTCAATAATGTCTTCACTTCTATATCAGTCTCTTCTTGATACTCCCATCATTCTGTGTAGACATCTCTGTTGTAACTAGTCTTCTTCTGTCGTGTTATGTCATCGTTCAGATTTGGCACTGCTAGCCTAATATTAGAGGAAAAATTGTGTTGAACATTGCTGTTTTAGTATTCATGGTAACATGTTTGCATTTTAAAATTTGTGCCATTTGTTCTATGATTTGATTTGCTTTATTGCATCTATGTTGGATTTCATTAGTTATTTTTCCGTTTGCTGCAAAAAAAAAAAAATTGCTTCCTGGGTTTGTAAAGTTGTTAATTTGCTTTAATATATGTTTGTCGATAGTGATGTATGTATGTCGATGGTGATGATGGTAGTATTTTTCTCTCTAGTAAATGTCATTACTTCGGTTTTGTCAATGTTTATTCTCTTTTTGTATTCATTGAATTTTAACTGTAGTCTGTTAATGTGTTGCTGTAGCTGCTCATCTGAATCTCTTATTCTCGTATTTATTCACTTCAGTCTCCTTTGTTTTCTCTGCAGCGTCTTTTCTTGGATCCAGGAAGGAGCCTTTCTTGTTATAATCTCTTCAGATTTATTCTATGTACGTCTATCACGGAAACGTCTTGTTCTTCAACTCTCAGGTCACTGGAATCTGTCTTGTTCTCTCTATAACCTCTCAGGTCACTGGAATCTGTCTTGTTCTCTCTATAACCTCTCAGGTCACTGGAATCTGTCTTGTTCTCTCTATAACCTCTCATGTCACTGGAATCTGTCTTGTTCTATCTATAAGCTCTTCATTGGTGACCCTATCATTCTATATCAGTCCTTCTATTAGACTCGCTATCAAATGTTTGTAATTTATTTGATTTCTTTAGTTGTTCTCCATGCTCTGACCCATACAGCAGAACTTCTTGAACATTGAAGTTTAATATTTTAATATTGATTCCAAATTTAATTTCTGTAAACATCCACACATTTCCTTGTGTTATTAAAGTTCCTGTCGCTTTCTTTATTCTGTTTCTGACATCAATATCCGTTTCTCCCTCCTCGTCTACGCCGCTGCTTAAGTATGTGAATGCTTCTACCTAATGAAGTGACATTATACCCAAGAAGATAAATGGACGCATATATTTACAAACTAACTCTTCCACTCTTCGTTGTATTTATGTGGTACTATAAAACTCCAACATAAGTATCGTCAATGATTGTATTATAATTCACTTTTTGTTATTCATAGAGCTTCCTTCAGATTTGGAAATGGCACCGTCTCGGTAAGCCATATTATCTTCTTGTATTTCCTGTAGAATTAGCATACATGATGAATATATTCTATAATTTCTGGGCTCTTTCAAGATTACATACCAAGAATACTGCCGTATTCATACTCAACTCTTCTATGACATCTTGCACTATCTTCTCCTAGGGTTTCCTCTCCTTCTTCTGTCTGACACTATGCTCTCCAGAATAATATTCTTTGTTTGTTTGTTAAATAGGGTGTTTAAAGCTTCTTTCAGTCGAGAAACGCTCCTTTCAACCTAAGGACGAACCTTGTATTAGTTATATCAGAGTGTGGAGGCAAACAAACAAGAAAAATAAGATTGGTTATTGTTACTAAACTGACGTCATTGCACTCCGGGCAGACCCATAGGTGCTCAGTCTCCCCCAACAGATATTGAAGAGTATGATACTGATGGTTCCTGTGGCTCGTGATTAAACACACACCTCTCTTTCAGGCATCCAGTTCGATTTGCACAACGGGTAACTCCAAACTTCTTAAATCGCTTGATCGATTCAACATCGATTTTAGTGTCCTCATCCAACAGACAGTCGCGAAGAGACCGAAGAACATCCCCCTTATCCATCTTCAACTCCCCAATAATCGATGCTGTTGATGCAAGCCTGTCCGCTCTCTCATTACCGCAAACACCCGCATGCCCAGGGCAGTATATCCACGTAAGCCGCTGGAGGTAGAAACTTCTATAGACGACATCCACTCATTCCAAACCTGCCCTTCTGGATCTTGTGAATCATCGACGGAGAGTCAGATACAACAACGCCCAGTAAATGAATCCCAGAGATCCAATGGAGGGCAACAGTAACGGCCTTAACCTCCATCCTCATCACTAGAAACAAGAAAATTAAAAATAACTTCTATCGAAGAATACAATGATTTCTCCAAGACTCGCTATATCTCGAATCATTTTATTCTTATCTGCCAACAAGAAAATATGGGCACTATCATCCGAAGACGACGCTGGAGATGGATTGGACATGTGATGCGCATGGAGACTGGCTCCGACACGAAAACTGCACTGAGATGGACTCCAGAGGGTAGGCGAAAGCGTGGAAGCCCCAAGACGACCTGGAGGAGAACGATAGAGCAAGAGCTGAAGGAAATGAATCATAGCTGGAACACAATACAGAGGAAGGCCATGAACAGGGAAGAATGGTGTACGTTTGTTGCTGCCCTAAACGCCAAAGGGGTAACAGGTTAAAGAGAGAGAGAGAGAGAGAAGAATACAATGCACTTCTCCAAAGACTCATGTCGTTTTATATGCATACAATATTTCATTATATGTTATTCAGTTTTATCTTCTTTCTCAATCTCTTCTCTGCAAATTTAAATTGTGACAATATCGACATGTTTGTTTAATCACATGAAGACAGATTCGTCGCAGGATGCACTGTCGAGAACAAACCACGGGAAGACAGATCTCTGCGGGACTGCAACTGTCTAGAGAAAAACATGGAAGACAGATCTGTCGTGGGACTGCAACTGTCCAGAGACAAACTAGAGACAGATCTCGGGGATGCAACTGTCAGACAACAAACTAGGGAACAGATCTCCAGCAGGGACTGGAACTTCAAAGAACAAACCATGGAAGACAGATCGTCAGCAGGGGACTCACTATCTAGAGAAAAACCATGGAAACAGATCTCGTCTGCAGGGGACTGCAACTGTTTAGAGAGCAAACTAGGAAGACAGATCTCTCAGCGGCTGCAATGTCAGAGACAAACACGGGAAGACAGATCTCGTCAGCAGGGGACTGCAACTGTCAACAACAAACCACGGAAGACAGATCTCGTCAGCGGGACTGCAACTAAAAACAAACCATGGAAGACAATCTCGTCACATGTATTGAACAAACCACGGAAGACAGATCTCGTCAGCAGGGGACTGCAACTGTCTAGACAACAAACCACGGGAAGACAGATCTCGTCAGCAGGGGACTGCAACTAAAGAACAAACCATGGAAGACAGATCTCGACAGCAGGGGACTGCAACTGTCTAAAACAAACCATGGAAGACAGATCTCGTCTGCAGGGGACTGCAACTATCTAAAGAACAAACCAGGAAGACAGATCTCGCAGCAGGGACTGCAACTGTCTAGAAACAAACCAAAAATCCAGATGCACTAAGAAACACGGAAGACAGATTCTGGCGGAAGGAATCAACAAAGGGAAACAACACGGAAGCGAATCAATATCAGGAAAAATCAACGATTCATCGGAAGGAATCAGCAATGACGGAAGGAATCAACACATACGAATGACTCAATGGCCATGTGAAAAAAAATATATTGCATGTCCTGCAAGACTGTCCTCTCCCGTGTGAGATGAGAAGCAACATGTGGCCACATTTAGTCAACTTAAAAACTAGGTCTGCGGAAACCTTACAGACCTGAAGCTGATTGTCCAGTTGGTGGTCCACAGTAAACAAAGCACATGACCAGAGATTGCTGAAGAAGAATAATTTCCAACTCCTCTCAACTCCCCCATTAAACATAAATTTGTATTTTCCTGTCTGAGCTAATCGGTCTTCTGTTACCGGGGGCCAAGCCTTGACCTCCATATTTTTCCCCTGCAGAAATTGTCTACGGCTAATACTCTGTTATCTTCCCTTGTCACAGTCATCGTCGCGATTACTTCCGCTATGTATCGTTTAATCAGTGATGATAACAGATCGATACTCGAATATTATTCACAAAAACTAGATACGCCCTTGGTGATTAACACCGAAACAAAACAAATAAATATTTAATAGGAATTATAAACATCTTCGGATTTGGGGAAGGGTCTCTGTGGTGAAGAGGTTAGATGCTCACCTCTAGTTCCACAGGTACTTGGTTCGCTCCCTTGTTGAGCAATCGGTATATTTTTCCAGAGATCCTTGATCTCAGTGTAGGTGAGATCGTGTTTCTAGTCATATCGGAGACGGACGATAAAGCGTAGGTTCCCTTGTTCACTTTGAACACGTAAAAAAAACCCATTGCAGTTCAAAATAGAGAAGAGTAGGCTGGAAAGCTGCTGTCCTGGAAAACAATTTATTTGAAAAACATAATTAATTTATTTTATCGTCTTCTATAAATACCAAGGAACCTCGCCGGTGCTACGGGGTTCGTGCACTGCCGCTGAGATCTTCCTGTGTAATAAAGAGATCCAAGCACACATTGTTAATTACCAAAGTACAATGATGATGGTTCTATCAATTAATCAAACAACGTCTCTGGTAGCATAAATGATAACAAAGTCAAGACGTTCTCATTTCAATACTGTTACCCAGAATGTCTACCGGAACGATCGCGTTAGTTACTGCGGTCAGTTTCGCTTCAAAAGAAAACGTTTACCAACCGTGTCTGTCGCTCTATCAATGTCGAACTCCAAACTATGGACACATCAGACTAGGCTCATAGCACTGGTCATACAGAGTCAAACTCAAACTTGGACACAACATCAAGCACTGCACATGAGCTCAAACTTGGACACATCAGACTAGGCTCTAGCACTGTCATACAGGAGTCAAACTCAAACTTGGACACATCAGACTAGGCTCTAGCACTGTCATACAGGAGTCAAACTCAAACTTGGACACATCAGACTAGGCTCTAGCACTGTCATACAGGAGTCGAACTCAAACTTGGACACATCAGACTAGGCTCTAGCACTGTCATACAGGAGTCGAACTCAAACTTGGTCACATAGACTAGGCCTAGCACTGTCACAGGAGTCAAACTCAAACTTGGACACATCAGACTAGGCTCTAGCACTGTCATACAGGAGTCAAACTCAAACTTGGACACATCAGACTAGGCTCTAGCACTGTCATACAGGAGTCTAACTCAAACTTGGACACATCAGACTAGGCTCTAGCACTGTCATACAGGAGTCAAACTCAAACTTGGACACATCAGACTAGGCTCTAGCACTGTCATACAGGAGTCAAACTCAAACTTGGACACATCAGACTAGGCTCTAGCACTGTCATACAGGAGTCGAACTCAAACTTGGACACATCAGACTAGGCTCTAGCACTGTCATACAGGAGTCGAACTCAAACTTGGACACATCAGACTAGGCTCTAGCACTGTCATACAGGAGTCAAACTCAAACTTGGACACATCAGACTAGGTCTAGCACTGTCACAGAGTCGAACTCAAACTGGACACATCAACAGGTCAAGCACTGCACAGGAGTCAAACTCAAACTTGGACACATCAGACTAGGCTCTAGCACTGTCATACAGGAGTCAAACTCAAACTTGGACACATCAGACTAGGCTCTAGCACTGTCATACAGGAGTCAAACTCAAACTTGGACACATCAGACTAGGCTCTAGCACTGTCATACAGGAGTCGAACTCAAACTTGGACACATCAGACTAGGCTCTAGCACTGTCATACAGGAGTCGAAAAATCAAACTTGACACAGATCAAACTAAGGCTCCCTAGCACTGTCATACAGGAGTCAAACTCAAACTTGGACACATCAGACTAGGCTCTAGCACTGTCATACAGGATATACAATGTACGGATACCTACAGATCTAAGGTGGTCATAACGAATCAGATCTGGAGAAAACCGTGGGGATGTTGCAGGTCCGTGCCGTGCTATGATACAGAGAGGCGGCCGCATCAGGCGGTGACGTAAGGGGGGCGGCATAAGAATCGAAATGAAATGCACAATTGAAGGTTAATTTAAAGAAAAAATATTTAAGTGCGTCATTACTAAGACTTGCATCATACCGAGAAAATATACCGTACGGCCCTGAGATGCTGCAGTAATACCGAGTAAACTATTGTTATGGACATGGATAATTATTTTACAGTTTTACACGAGAAAGGAGAAATTACAAAGTAACTATAAACTTTCATTTTTTCTTTATCATGTAATACTGTAACATTGACTGAAATCGGATACACGTGTCCTAAACGTAGAAGTCTATGCGTTTAGGGGCCTACCAAACCAATGTGCAACGTATACACGTTCTTGGCAAAGATCAAACAATTCACAAAGAGTGATTAAAATTAGTCGTAAAGAACGAACGCAGACAACAACTACTGTAACTAACTTGTCCACGTCCACATCAGCTATCATACACGTACAGACCACATCAGCTATCATACAAGTACAGACCACATCAGCTATCATACAAGTACAGACCACATCAGCTATGATACACGTACAGACCACATCAGCTATCATACGAACGTACACGACCACATCAGCTATCATACAAGTACAGACCACATCAGCTATCATACAAGTACAGACCACATCAGCTATCATACAAGTACAGACCACATCAGCTATCATACAAGTACAGACCACATCAGCTATCATACAAGTACAGACCACATCAGCTATCATACCAGTACAGACCACATCAGCTATCATACAAGTACAGACCACATCAGCTCATCACATGATCAAGTACAGACCACATCAGCTATCATACAAGTACAGACCACATCAGCTATCATACAAGTACAGACCACATCAGCTATCATACAAGTACAGACCACATCAGCTATCATACCAGTACAGACCACATCAGCTATCATACAAGTACAGACCACATCAGCTATCATACAAGTACAGACCACATCAGCTATCATACAAGTACAGACCACATCAGCTATCATACAGTACAGACCACATCAGTATTACAACGTACAGACCACATCAGCTATCATACACGTACAGACCACATCAGCTATCATACACGTACAGACCACATCAGCTATCATACAAGTACAGACCACATCAGCTATCATACCAGTACAGACCACATCAGCTATCATACACGTACAGACCACATCAGCTATCATACCAGTACAGACCACATCAGCTATCATACAAGTACAGACCACATCAGCTATCATACAACAGTACAGACCACAGTCAGCATCCATCACAGTACAGACCACATCAGCTATCATACAAGTACAGACCACATCAGCTATCATACAAGTACAGACCACATCAGCTATCATACAAGTACAGACCACATCAGCTATCATACAAGTACAGACCACATCAGCTATCATACAAGTACAGACCACATCAGCTATCATACAAGTACAGACCACATCAGCTATCATACAAGTACAGACCACATCAGCTATCATACAAGTACAGACCACATCAGCTATCATACAAGTACAGACCACATCAGCTATCATACAAGTACAGACCACATCAGCTATCATACAAGTACAGACCACATCAGCTATCATACAAGTACAGACCACATCAGCTATCATACAAGTACAGACCACATCAGCTATCATACAAGTACAGACCACATCAGCTATCATACAAGTACAGACCACATCAGCTATCATACCAGTACAGACCACATCAGCTATCATACAAGTACAGACCACATCAGCTATCATACAAGTACAGACCACATCAGCTATCATACAAGTACAGACCACATCAGCTATCATACAAGTACAGACCACATCAGCTATCATACCAGTACAGACCACATCAGCTATCATACAAGTACAGACCACATCAGCTATCATACAAGTACAGACCACATCAGCTATCATACAAGTACAGACCACATCAGCTATCATACAAGTACAGACCACATCAGCTATCATACAAGTACAGACCACATCAGCTATCATACAAGTACAGACCACATCAGCTATCATACACGTACAGACCACATCAGCTATCATACCAGTACAGACCACATCAGCTATCATACAAGTACAGACCACATCAGCTATCATACAAGTACAGACCACATCAGCTATCATACCAGTACAGACCACATCAGCTATCATACAAGTACAGACCACATCAGCTATCATACAAGTACAGACCACATCAGCTATCATACAAGTACAGACCACATCAGCTATCATACAAGTACAGACCACATCAGCTATCATACAAGTACAGACCACATCAGCTATCATACACGTACAGACCACATCAGCTATCATACAAGTACAGACCACATCAGCTATCATACAAGTACAGACCACATCAGCTATCATACACGTACAGACCACATCAGCTATCATACAAGTACAGACCACATCAGCTATCATACAAGTACAGACCACATCAGCTATCATACAAGTACAGACCACATCAGCTATCATACAAGTACAGACCACATCAGCTATCATACCAGTACAGACCACATCAGCTATCATACAAGTACAGACCACATCAGCTATCATACCAGTACAGACCACATCAGCTATCATACAAGTACAGACCACATCAGCTATCATACAAGTACAGACCACATCAGCTATCATACAAGTACAGACCATATCAGCTATCATACAAGTACAGACCACATCAGCTATCATACAAGTACAGACCACATCAGCTATCATACAAGTACAGACCACATCAGCTATCATACAAGTACAGACCACATCAGCTATCATACACGTACAGACCACATCAGCTATCATACAAGTACAGACCACATCAGCTATCATACAAGTACAGACCACATCAGCTATCATACACGTAGAGACCATAGACATTGATGCTATTATTGATGATAGTCGGAACAGAAACACATAAGTAGATTGAAATAATGAAACAGGTAGATTCAAATATTGAAACAGGTAGAATGAAATACTGAAATTGAATATGAAATACTGAAATTGAATATGAAATACTGAAATTGAAAATGAAATTTCAGATAGGGAGTTGCCCATGTGGTGCCAGGGCCCGCAAGGGAAGCAAAGAATAGTACCACTGCAACCTACAATGCATGTCGTAAGAGGCGACTGATGTAGGCCCTAGGGATGCTTCTCTAGTAAATAAAAAGCAGCGCAGAAATAAGATGTGCTGGCCTACTTGTAGGCGCGTAACTGGCACAATGCACAATCGCTCTTGGGCTCAGATCACATACAAGTCACACAGAGTAGTTGACAAGTGGTCGATATGGAGCGTTTGAAGAAGAAAAGAAGATATGGAGTGAAGATCAGCCTTAAAATAAAAATGGGAAAATAAATTTAACATAAATTTTTACTTCTAGACTTCTGGCAATCAATATTAAATCATGATCTAACCAGCTTTATCACCATAGAAGATCTTCATGGCGAAGTGGTTCAGACGTTTATCTGTCGCTATGAAGGATGTGGGTTCAAACTCGGACCGATTCACATGTGCAATTTTTATGAGATCCCTAGAATTCTTGCAGGATCTACAGAGTCGAGTTTTGTGCAACACTCTCAGCATATTGCGTGTTACTTCTACTGACAGGGACGGAATCATATATGGAAACCCGGTGAAATGAAGTATCGTCTTCACCTTAAGACCCTCTCTTTTCTCTATCATCTTCCGGTAATGTTGCCCCAGTTTAGGCGTGTACAATCCAATGTTCTGTAAAGAGGACAAGTGCTGATTCGCTACTTCAGGGACAGTTCTGGCGTCCTGTGATTGAGTTAGATCTCGAGCAAAGCTCGCACGTTTCTTGCCAACGTCGACATTAAATGAATCGTGGTTATCGCGAGCGAATGAATGGACAATTGAATCCCAGATCCTGATCAGACAGAAAATTCAGTTTACTAAGCTTAGGAATGTTATTTGGGTAAGAATACAGAAAAGAAAAATGTAGATGGCAGTCGATGGGGGATGCTGGACATGGTGAAGTACTGAGATGCGTTTCTTGTATGGGTAGGAAGCTCTTTCATCGATTGTGGAGGGAAGGCAAGTTGACGGGAAGGGGACACGCTTGAATTGTTTACAAAATTGGTCAACTTCTGTAGAATGTCGAGAACGAGTGGATACTCTCTCTCTCTCTCTCTCGATCCCCGCTTAGGCTGATGTGACAGACTTTCTCATGAATTCTGCTGTTTTTAGGACTCGCCCCTCCGTACAGCTTCTCATTAAACTCTTTATTTTCGGGCCAGGTTTCGTTTCTCAGGCCCTTCCAGCAGCTTGCAGTATGTGCTCTGCCGTCATGTCCGCTTTTTCACAGTGGCACAGACTAGTTGTGCCAATTTTAAATTTGTTGAACATGTGGGCCTGAAGTCTGTTATGGCCGGTACGGAGGCAGAATATACCAACTTGGAGTGGATACAAGTTTTCTTGGATTATTCCTGCTGATAATTGTATTACCTCTCTTATAGAGTCGTGGGGAGAGTCTACAGTTAATCACTTGCATATTGGTAAGGTTACTATGATCATTTGTTATGCATTATAAGGTCATAGGTCACCAAGAATGGAACGCTTTGCTTTAGTCATCTGTTGTGTTTTCTGAAGTCATAAGTCATTAAAGACACATTGTAACAACCGATAAAATCTAAGGCATAAGTCCTTAAAGACACATTGTAACAACCGATAAAATCTAAGTCATAAGTCATTAAAGACACATTGTAACAACCGATAAAGTCGAAGTTAAAGACACATTGTAACAACCGATAAAGTCGAAGTTAAAGACACATTGTAACAACCGATAAAATCTAAGGCATAAGTCCTTAAAGACACATTGTAACAACCGATAAAGTCGAAGTTAAAGACACATTGTAACAACCGATAAAATCTAAGGCATAAGTCCTTAAAGACACATTGTAACAACCGATAAAATCTAAGGCATAAGTCCTTAAAGACACATTATAACAACCGATAAAATCTAAGGCATAAGTCCTTAAAGACACATTATAACAACCGATAAAATCTAAGGCAGACGAAACAAAGGAGGACAAAGAAAGGCACTTTTCGACAGCTTGACTTCAGGGCACGGAAGAGCGTCAACATCTGAGACGATAGCGAACACCAGAAACATATATTTCTGGAGATCTATGATCGCCTACGCCAGCTGGCGAGGCACCTGATGATGGTGATGAAACCACTAAAGATGTAAGTCATCATTTTATCAGCTGATTTATGTAGTCTGTAGCTATATTCATTTTCTTCTATTCTGTATGATATTGGGTATCACGACTACTTCATATTTGGTGAGCTCACACATTGAGTAGAATCGACTACTTCATATTTGGTGAGCTCACACTTTGAGGTAGAATCAACTACTCTATTTGGTGAGCTCACACTTTGGGGAGAATCGACTACTTCATATTTGGTGAGCTCACACTTTGGGTAGAATCGACTACTTCATATTTGGTGAGCTCATACTTTGGGGAGAATCGACTACTTCATATTTGGTGAGCTCACACTTTGGGTAGAATCTACTACTTCATATTTGGTGAGCTCACACTTTGGGTAGAATCGACTACTTCATATTTGGTGAGCTTCACATTGATAGAATCGACTACTTCATATTTGTAAACTCACACTTGAATAGAATCGACTACTCATATTTGGTAGCTTACATTGAATAGAATCGGATACTTCATGTTTGGTAAGCTCACACTATGAGTAGAATCGATTATTTCATATTTGGTAAGCTTCTACATTGAATAGAATCGACTACTACATATTTGGTAAGCTTTTACATTGAATAGAATCGACTACTTCATATTTGGAAAAGGCTTAATCTGAGTAGAATCGACTACTACATATTTGGTGAGCTCACATATTGGAATAATTCCTTTCAACTAGTTGTCTACGATTATTAATATGCATTCATGGACACGATTAACTGAACAGATGTCTGGTACATTATACAGTAACTCCAGCTTATTAGAGCATAATCAAGTCAGGGGGCATGTGATATGTCACCATGATGGACAGGCAGAGACAACTGTGTACTCTCATGTCATTAGTAGTCTTCTAGCAAATATATTTCACAGTTATTCCCTCCTTTTTTTATGTGTGTATATGCGTGTTTGATTATACATTTTACAGAAGAGTTCTCTGTATCTGAAATGCGTTGCCATTTCGAAAAGTTACCAACAACACAAGAAAAGACAGAATCACCAACATCAGCATAAGAAAGAAAGTTGGCACAAAACCGTGCTTGAGTTACATAGATAAACAAAGAATGAAGTGGTTTGGCCACTTAATAAGAATGCATCCAAACTCCACTGTATACAGAGTCTTCTACAACAGAACATCGGGAAAGAAGGCAAGAGGAAGACCACGGAAAAGATGGTTAGATTGCATAGCAGAATCCTGTGAAAGAGCAAAGATAACAATCACACAAGCCAGCAGAACAGCGCAAGACAAAAACAGAAAACCACGACACTGGGCAACAACCTGGTAGCAGTGTGACGACACTGGGCAACAACCCAGTAGCAATGTGACGACACTGGGCAACAACCTGGTAGCAGTGTGACAACACTGGGCAACAACCTGGTAGCAGTGTGACAACACTGGGCAACAACCCGGTACCAGTGTGACAACACTGGGCAACAACCTGGTAGCAGTGTGACGACAAAAGATGAAGAAGAAGTTCTTTGTATGAGTTATAAGTTTGTGGGGGGTCTCAATAGCGAAGTTGTTAAGTTGTTTGCCTGTTGAATATGAAGGTCTCAAAAGTGAAGTGGTTAAGTTGTTTGCCTGTTGTACTGAAGGTCCTCATCGCGAAGTGGTTAAGTTGTTTGCCTGTTGTACTGAAGGTCCTCAATAGTAGAAGGGTTAGTTGTTTGCCTGTTGTACTGAAGGTCTCCATAGTGAAGTGGTTAGAGTTGTCCTGTTGTACTGAAGGTCTCAATAGTGAAGTGGTTGATTGTCTGACCTGTTGACTGAAGGTCTCAATAGAAGTGGTTAAGTTGTTTGCCTGTTGTACTGAAGGTCTTAATGTGAAGTGGTTAAGTATTTGTCTTGTTGACTGGAAGGTCTCAATTAGTGAAGAGGTTAGTGTTGCCTGTTGACTGAAGGTCTCAAAGTGAAGGGTTAAGTTGTTTGCCTGTTGTACTGAAGGTCTCAATAGTGAAAGTGGCTTACATTGTTTGCCTGTTGTACGATGAAGTCTCAATAGTGAAGTGTTAAAGTTGTTTGCCTGTTGTACTAGAAGGTCTAATAGGTGAAGTGGTTAAGTTGTTTGCCTGTTGTACTGAAGGTCTCAATAGTGAAGTGGTTAAGTTGTTTGCCTGTTTATCTGAAGGTCTCAATAGTGAAGTGGTTAAGTTGTTTGCCTGTTGTACTGAAGGTCTCAATAGTGAAGTGGTTAAGTTGTTTGCCTGTTGTACTGAAGGTCTCAATAGTGAAGTGGTTAAGTTGTTTGCCTGTTGTACTGAAGGTCTCAATAGTGAAGTGGTTAAGTTGTTTGCCTGTTGTACTGAAGGTCTCAATAGTGAAGTGGTTAAGTTGTTTGCCTGTTGTACTGAAGGTCTCAATAGTGAAGTGGTTAAGTTGTTTGCCTGTTGTACTGAAGGTCTCAATAGTGAAGTGGTTAAGTTGTTTGCCTGTTGTACTGAAGGTCTCAATAGTGAAGTGGTTAAGTTGTTTGCCTGTTGTACTGAAGGTCTCAAGTGAAGTGGTTAGTTGTTTGCCTGTTGTACTGAAGGTCTCAATAGTGAAGTGGTTAAGTTGTTTGCCTGTTGTACTGAAGGTCTCAATAGTGAAGTGGTTAAGTTGTTTGCCTGTTGTACTGAAGGTCTCAATAGTGAAGTGGTTAAGTTGTTTGCCTGTTGTACTGAAGGTCTCAATAGTGAAGTGGTTAAGTTGTTTGCCTGTTGTACTGAAGGTCTCAATAGTGAAGTGGTTAAGTTGTTTGCCTGTGGTACGAAATGTTGTGGGCTCGAATCCGGACCGAAGAAAATGCAATTTGTTAATGAGATTGTTGAAGGAGCTACGGAGTTCTTGCTTTGTGCAATGTTCTCGGCAGATGGCATACCATCTCTGTCGACAGGGACGGAACCATATAGGAAACCGGTACAATTCTTCGTCCCTCAGATCCTTTAGTTATCTGTTATATCACTTCGGACATGTCCATCGGTGCTACGATCTCCGCCTCAACAAACACAACAGCGCCCAGCAACCCTACACGCCAGTTCGATGTTGATTAATCAACCTCTTTGTATATTAGCATGGGATTTACCTCATATGGCTCGCTCCCTCTTCTCAGAAATGACACGATATTTACTGAGAGTATTGCACAAAACACGAACTCCGTAGCTCTTGCAACAATCCTAGAGGTCTCTAAAAAAAAATGCACCTGTGAACAGAACAGCGCGGTCCTGACTGTAAACCACGACCCTCGGAACACAGAGCAAGGTCCCAACCACTTCGCCACAGAGACCCACATCTTTTAATGATGGTTTCTGCCCGTCTGCCCAGCGTTTTTGTAATGCGTTGAACGACGGGTGACAAGCCTTATTTGAGTGCGGTTCAGTTCCGCGGGCTGCATAAAAACCACAGGATCTCAAGATTTACGGTGTTCGTGGCACCCAACCGAAGAGTTACGATGTCCATGGCACTGGGCCGAAGAGCTGAAAGCTCAAGTGCTACTGGATCGAAAAAACAAATTAATTTAAAATGATGGTTTTTAATGATGTCTAGTTTGTTCATCCTGAAAGCTCTTCATTTTCTCTCGTGTTTGATCAAAGAAATTGCAAGATTCTAAAATAAACAGATACAAGATAAAAGATGAAACATTTGAGTAGAGAATTTATAAACAAACTGAACTCTTTGTCATCGATACAGAAACACAGAGATAATTAGTGCTGAAGAAGGTTAAGCAAAGATAATATCAAATATTATCATCATCAGGTGCCGTGCCGACTGGCGTAGGCGATCATAGATCTCCACAAGTCTCTGTCTCCAGTGTTTACTATCATCTCTGAAGTTGACAATGCCATGCAGTCAGGCTGTACACAATTTTCTCTTTCCTGCTTCCTCTGTCTCGTCTCCCCTCGATTTACCGGTAGTCACAGGAATTACTGCATATAGTCAGAAATGGCGCATAGTGTGGACATAATTTTAGGTGAAGGTCATAAAACCCAAATATACAGCAACAAATGATCGTTAAAGAGCAATAAACACACGAAGCAGCCGACAAGCGACAGTTCCAATGACCAGGCCTAGAAAGGTTGTGAATGTTCCTAAACTGGAACGACCTCACCCAGTCATAAAATGTGCAAAGTAGTAAATGCTCTTTGGAGTAGATTCAAGCCCAAATATACGGCGTTAAATAGATCATTAAAGAGAAATGTACACGTCAAGGAAGGAAAGTGTTTAACTGTCGGCATGACAGACTCGAACATTTCCTAGGCCGAAAACTTTGCTTTCGGATGCGCTCGTCCTACCCTAGTAGTTGTCTAATGGGGACGCAACGTTCTAACCATTCTTGGCAAAGGCTGTTTATATATCACAATCAAAATGATCAAAATGATGGAGAATCAAGAACGAAACAAATAAACAAACAAACCGGTTGTCACAATGTATTTTAAGCCTCCTCTTCTCATTACATGTCCGAAAAATGATGATTGCACCTTTCTTGTATTAATAATACGCTTTCTCTGTTTCTTGGCTCTTATTCAACATCTCCACATTTAGCACTTTAACTCAAATTACGTCATTTTAGATCAAATATATTCTACACATAATTAGCTAATCTCATATTTTTTTCTTGACTTTTATTCCTGTCTTCCTTGCTTACTCACTTGCTCTTTCCTTCTGTTTGCTTCCTTCCTTTATTTCTTTGGATGTGTCAAGCTTATATATTTCTCAATTAGTCTCTCCCTTCGTCTCTCTGTTTTCCTCTTACTGACTATATATGTTATGTCTGCTATATAGAAAGTAGTCTGCATTTCTTCTCTTCTTGTGCATCCTTTGCTTGATAACTTCCTTTTAGTCGAAACGTCGACGCTGTATATCGTTTTTTGTACTTTCATAAAGCAATAGTAAACTACTTCGCCGCCCGAGTGGTTACCGGGGCCCAAATTTGGGGTATAAAGAATATACCACTGTTACCTGCCACGCATGTCGTAAGAGGCGGCTATGGAGGTTTGGCTGAAATCGGATCACATGTCCTAAACATGTAGAAGTCTGCGTTTAGGGGCCTACCAAACCAATGTGCAACGTATACACGTTCTTGGCAAAGATCAAACATATCACAAAGAGTGATTAAAATTGGTCGTAAAGAACGAACGCATAGAAGAAGAACTACTGAGCGTATAATTGGTGCCTAGAAAATCAATAACTAGTTTACTGTGACTGATGGTAAAGTCCTACAAAAGGTATGCCACGATTTTCATTTCAAAACTACAGTACTTTTTTTAAACAGTAAAGTTACATAGTTTTACTGCTGTCTTCCTTAGCTGAGAATTTCTTTCTCTAACTACTTTTCCTACTCTTCCACTCTCTCATTCCTTTTTTTATTCCATCTCTTCTCTCTCCCCCTCTGCTCTCAACATTTAGTAAAATTATGTGCACTTTTGCTATGTGAAATAATATCCAAGAGAAGATAACTTGTGTTTCACTTAACGAAAAGAAGAAAACGTTATCTCCCATCATTCATCTTCACTAAAATTTACAGCAACATTTCTGTCTGCACTGCAGGAACATTCAAACAAAAGAATTGCAAATCAGAGAAAGAATATGGACATTTTTTTCCTTGAAACATCAGCACCGACTGGAGTGCCATCTTGTGAGAATTCATAGCAGCCTGCCAATCAATAGACAGACGGCAAGGATGGTTACTGGTAAAATAATTCTCGCGCAGCATGAGCCAGGATGGTAGCTCGTTGACAGTGGCCAAGGTGTTTTCGTTGGAACTTTGTGATAATATAGGACCTGTCAATCATTCATTCATTCATTCAATCAATCAACTTTGTAATTATTAAATGTATTTTATAGCATAGTACCATGCTTGCAAAAAATGTGGTACGAAGTTTGTGCTTTGTGCAATACTTTTGACAAGTGCGCTTCATTTCTACTAATAGGGACTGAGCCATAAGAGGTAAAACCCGGTGCAATAAAATCAATCCTTTGTAATTGAACATTAAACTTGAAATCGGTTCTGGAACAAGCTGGAACAACCTAGAGCGTGATAAACGAAATATTGTTTCATTAACTCCCAGGAATCTTTTATTTGTTTCATTTCTTAAGTTCTACGTCTAGTTAGAGTTTTAATTAATTTATTATATTAACTATCACGAGCCGCTCAGTCTCCATTAAAATTTTTTTTTTTTTTTTCCGATCCAGAAGCACTTGAGCTGAAAGCTCTTCGGCTCGGTGTCATGGACATCGTAACCCTTCGGCTCGGTGCCATGAACACCATAAATCTGGGGAACCTGTAGCTTTTCTGCCAGTCCGCGGAGTTGAACCCGCACTTACAGAGGACTAGTCACCCGTAGTCCAACGCGCTACGAACACGCTGGGCACGCGGGCAAAAATATCTGACTTGGACGTGTGAGACAACCTCAAAGAATAATTTCCCAAGCGGGGAAACGAACCCCGGCCGTCGCGGTGAGAGCTCGAAATCCTAACCAGTAGACCATGTGGGACCTGCCATTTACAGTTAAGGATGGTACATTGTTAGATTCGGTTCCTGATTATTTGAATCCAGTTTTGCAACTATTTATTGATTCTATTCCTATAGAAGACGGACAATAAAACGTACGTTCGTGTTTAAATTGTGCAAGAGAGCACTGGGCAGTTGAAAATCGACAAAAGTAGACTGCACAGTTGTTGATTTCCCGCGAAAAATGTATTCAGAAAATTCTTCTTCTTTTCTTAACTTTTCTTGAAGTTAACGTTTCCTTGAAATTAACGTTTCCTTGAAGTTAACGTTTCCTTGAAATTAACGTTTCCTTGAAGTTAACGTTTCCATGAAGTTAACGTTTCCTTGAAGTTAACGTTTCCTTGAAGTTAACGTTTCCTTGAAGTTAACGTTTCCTCGAAGTGAACGTTTCCTTGAAGGTAATGTTTCCTTGAAGGTAATGTTTCCTTGAAGTTAACGTTTCCTTGAATATAACGTTTCCTTGAAGGTAATGTTTCCCTGAAGTTAATGTTTCCTTGAAGTTAATGTTTCCCTGAAGTTAATGTTTCCCTGAAGTTAATGTTTCCCTGAAGTTAATGTTTCCTTGAAGTTATCGTTTTCATGAAGTTGACGTATTCTTGAAGTTAATGTTTCCTTGAAGTTAACGTTTTCTTGAAGTTTATGTATTTTGAAATTAACGTTTCCTTGAAGTTAACGTTTACTTGAATTTAATGTTTCCTTGAAATTAATGTTTCCTTAAAGTTAACGTTTCCTTAAAGTTTACGTTTCCTTAAAGTTTACTTTTCCTTAAAGTTTACGTTTCCTTGAAGTTAACATTTCCTTGAAGTTAACGTTTCCTTGAAGTTAACGTTTCCTTGAAGTTAATGTTTCCTTGAAATTAACGTTTCCTTGAAGTTAACGTTTCCTTGAAGTTAACGTTTCCTTGAAGTTAACATTTTCTGGAAGTTAAGGTTTCCTTGAAATTAACGTTTCCTTGAAGTTAACATTTCCTTGAAGTTAATGTTTCCTCGAAATTAACGTTTCCTCGAAGTTAACGTTTCCTGAAAGTTAACGTTTCCTTGAAGTTAACATTTCCTTGAAGTTAACGTTTCCTTGAAGTTAACGTTTCCTTGAAGTTAATGTTTCCTTGAAATTAACGTTTCCTTGAAGTTAACGTTTCCTTGAAGTTAACGTTTCCTTGAAGTTAACATTTTCTGGAAGTTAAGGTTTCCTTGAAATTAACGTTTCCTTGAAGTTAACATTTCCTTGAAGTTAACATTTCCTTGAAGTTAATGTTTCCTCGAAATTAACGTTTCCTCGAAGTTAACGTTTCCTGAAAGTTAACGTTTCCTTGAAGTTAACATTTCCTTGAAGTTATCAACACATTTTCTTAACAAGACCTGTCTTGAGCAAGCCAGTTTATTTTATTCCAGATCTTTTCCTCATGTTTTCTTTCTCTGTCTACAGTTGGTCTCTCTGTCTCTCTAGGTCATCCTCTATCTCTCTTGCTTCCTGGATTCCATTTCATAGTCGTAGGTTCATTCTCTGCAATGAGCTCATTCTCTTGTGGTCCTGTTTGCTTGCCTACACGCTCTGATATAACCAAAACAATGCTCATATTAGGTTGAAAGTGATGTGCCTCATCTTAAAGAAACGTTTATCTCCTACATAACCAACAAAAGCCACGTGTGGGTGCCTGATCTTCTGCATTCGTAATGTAGTCTCAACCACTTCCATCTCCTACTGAGTGTATCACTTCTACAATACTACCAGTATGAGTGCATCACTTCTACAATACTACCATTATGAGTGCATCACTTCTACAATACTACCAGTATGAGTGCATCATTCAAACTACCATAGAGCATCACTAATACTACCAGTATGAGTGCATCACTTCTACAATACTACCAGTATGAGTGCATCTTACTATACCATGAGTGCATCACTTCTACAATACTACCAGTATGCGTTCATCACTTCTACAATATTACCAGTATGAATGCATCACTTCTACAATACTACCAGTATGAGACATCACTTTACAATACTACCAGTATGAGTGCATCACTTCTACAATACTACCAGTATGAGTGCATCACTTCTACAATACTACCAGTATGAGGCATCACTTCTCAATACTACCAGTATGAGAGCATCACTTCTACAATACTACCAGTATGAGTGCATCACTTCTACAATACTACCAGTATGAGTGCATCACTTCTACAATACTAACCAGCAACTACCAGTATGAGAGCATCACTTCTGCAATACTAACCAGCAACTACCAGTATGAGAGCATCACTTCTCACATACTAACCAGCAACTACCAGTATGAGAGCATCACTTCTACAATACTAACCAGCAACTACCAGTATGAGAGCATCACTTCTAATACTAACAGCAACTACCAGTATGAGAGCATCACTCTACAATACTACCAGTAGTAGAGCATCACTTCTACAATACTAACCAGCAACTACCAGTATGAGAGCATCACTTCTACAATACTACCAGTATGAGTGCATCACTTCTACAATACTAACCAGCAACTACCAGTATGAGAGCATCACTTCTACAATACTAACCAGCAACTACCAGTATGAGAGCATCACTTCTACAATACTAACCAGCAACTACCAGTATGAGAGCATCACTTCTGCAATACTAACCAGCAACTACCAGTATGAGTGCATCACTTCTACAATACTAACCAGCAACTACCAGTATGAGAGCATCACTTCTACAATACTAACCAGCAACTACCAGTATGAGAGCATCACTTCTACAATACTAACCAGCAACTACCAGTATGAGAGCATCACTTCTACAATACTAACCAGCAACTACCAGTATGAGTGCATCACTTCTACAATACTAACCAGCAACTACCAGTATGAGTGCATCACTTCTACAATACTAACCAGCAACTACCAGTATGAGAGTATCACTTCTACAATACTAACCAGCAACTACCAGTATGAGAGCATCACTTCTACAATACTAACCAGCAACTACCAGTATGAGTGGATCACTTCTACAATACTAACCAGCAACTACCAGTATGAGAGCATCACTTCTACAATACTAACCAGCAACTACCAGTATGAGAGCATCACTTCTACAATACTAACCAGCAACTACCAGTATGAGAGCATCACTTCTACAATACTAACCAGCAACTACCAGTATGAGTGCATCACTTCTACAATACTAACCAGCAACTACCAGTATGAGAGCATCACTTCTACAATACTAACCAGCAACTACCAGTATGAGAGTATCACTTCTACAATACTAACCAGCAACTACCAGTATGAGTGCATCACTTCTACAATACTAACCAGCAACTACCAGTATGAGAGCATCACTTCTACAATACTAACCAGCAACTACCAGTATTCTATGGCTGAATGTTTGCCCCTGATAACCCAATCAGGGGCCCCTTCTTTCTATCAGCTGTCAAGATGGGGGCCTGGGAATAATTGATGGAAGTAACTATTGAGCACGTGTTTGGTTAAAGGCCGCTTGTTTATCGTGACAGAATGGTTCTGTTGGTCGCAGATTTGCTCAGACGATTTGAAGCGAACAATTTGAATTAAACCCGTTCTCTATAATCTAATTACTGAGCCGATGTTTCGATCAGAAACGGATTAGACGGAAATACACACACGCCCACACATACGTAAACACACACACACATAAACAGGAGCACACACACGCATGAACACACACACGCACATATATTTATATGTATATATATATTTAAATGTGTGTGCTTTGCCCCCTTCCTATGAATTAAGTTGTGGTCATGGCACCTAATATGTTGTCTCTGGTAGCTTTTTGAGTGAAGTCTTGCTTTCCTTATCACAAGTGTTCCTCGAAGTTCAGGCAATCCTTACTCTGAATTCAGACGTACGTGTAATTTAGATCTTTAAGTGAAGGATAAATATATATATATATATTATATAACCTCTTAGTATATCATGCTCACTACTTGCCTAATCCATCACTCTCGTCACACAAATATTGCACCTCTATGACCACTTGATTTCTTATTCTTCTTTGTGTTCGTTCTTTACGAACAATTTGAATCACTCTTTGTGATATGTTTGATCTTTGCCAAGAACGTGTATACGTTGCACATTGGTTTGGTAGGCCCTAAACGCATAGACTTTTATACATTTAGGACACATGCATTCCGATTTCAGCCAAACGTCCTAAGTCACCTCTTACGACATGCCTGGCAGGTAACAGTTGTTCTATTCTTTAACCCAAATTTGGGCCCGGTAACCATTCGGGCGACCACGTGACTAACCCATCACTTTAGCCCTCGCACAGCTATCACTTAAACCACTCTATAATCACTTACTACATTCTCAACCACTTTAGCCTTTGCCGTAATCACTTCATACAACATCATCCTAACCACTTGACTAAGCCATAGCTCATCGACTAATCATCTTTCATAAAACACATGTGCCAGAAGGAGATTTAGTCTACTTCAGAGCTTGACAGAGAGCTAGAGAAGGATTCTGAAGAGAACATTAACGGATTAGTCCGGGAAGTAATTTTTATTATATCATATTTGTGATTTGAGCATAGAGTTTGCGTTCATACTTAAGTCTGTGTTGTCTGTTTGACCAAGTTACTGTTTTCCTGATTGTTATTTCTATGTATTTCTTGTATTTATACCAGAAATAAATTTTGCTATTTCTCATACGATCCTCTGTGGTTAAGTTTAACTTCTTGTGGACAAAACGACACACTATGTGGTTTCATGTTTGAAGCCTTTTTACCAGGAGCCACACTAAAGGGCGTTTTTTAATCTAAAAATAAATGGCTTGTAAAAACACGGCTTTTAGCCATTTGAATTGTCTTTCGAAAGATGTGGGTTTACCGTTGTGTACACCAGTGCAGATTTTCAGGAGACGTCTAGGTTTCTTGGCGGAGATACGGAGTTTGAGTTTGTGTGTAATGCTGTCGGCAGCTGGCGTGCCATTTCTGCGAAGAGGGACCGAGATACTTGAAGAAAACCCGGTGCAATAAAGTTAGCCTTTCCTCTTAATATCCTTCTAGACATGGGGTCTCAGAACTCCACAGTTTAAGTAAGTAAAGTAAAGAACCCATTTTCATACCGTGAGGTTTAGTAGGGAATACGGTGATAGGCCCATATTTTTCATTGACCGTCGACACGCTATAGGGGAGGGATATAGTCAACATCACGCCGGCATGCTTTACTTCTCAATACTTTTCTAATACCCAGTTGAGGCTGAGTCGGTCTGAGAGCCGGTATGGTATGAAATCAACTCCTACCATGAAATTGAACCCCGACCAGACCCCTAAGTACGCGAAATAGACGAACGCAAATGCATTACGCTAATATAATCCGCACCATGGATGGTGAAGCGAACGGAGGGAATGGTGAGATGCAACTGGGTGGAGGTACTGGTACAGACAATGATCAGAGAAATCACCTTCATTTTTGTCTGTGGGCACGCAGGAGTTAGGAGTAATGAACGACCTGATAGATTGGCTGGATTGCCTACAATATCAGAGGGAGCTGTCATGGATCGAAATGGCATTCTTCACGCATTGAGAGAGTCTTTCCGAACAGAGGAGTTTCAAGACTGTGAATCCCACTCGCTGACCAGATTGAGAGAGATGGGTGTTTTCTTCTTCTTCTCTGCGTTCGTTCTTTACGACCAATTTTAATCACTTTTTGTGATATGTTTGATCTTTGCCAAGAACGTGTATACATTGCATGTTGGTTTGGTAGGCCCCTAAACACATATACTTCTAAACGTTTAGGATACATGCATCCGATTTCAGTCAAACCTACTTAGTCGCCTCTTACGACATGCGTGGCAGGTAACAGTGGTTCTATTCTTCACACCCCAAATTTGGGCCCCGGTAACCACTCGGGCGAGATGGGTGTCAATATTGGTGCAGCCCGAAAAGAACGACATACTAAATATGCAAAGAGATTGATTAATCAACATCGAACTGGCTTGTTCCTCCGCTGGACTCTGCTAGATTTGTTGAGGCGGAGATCGAAGCACATCTCCGGAGTGCTGTGATGATAGTGCTCATATAACTGATAACTGAATCCGCACCATATTCAACAGAATCTTATATCTGTACACAGCACAAGTTGAACGTATAGTTACAATTAACCAATAATATGACTGCTGGTTCAAAGTTCATATTTTATTGATTCCTGAACGACGTAATAGTTCAAGTAAAAGTACCCGCATCATTAGATACATTAGAACATTGATTACACAGTAGATAAACAATACATGAATCTCATTTTACTTAGTAGAATTTGTTGATTGTCATCATGATGATGACAGTTTCCCTCGTGAAGTCATCTGGATAGTTACCAACCAGAGAACCCTGATCTCAATTTAGGTGAGATCGTGTTCCTAGTTCTATCGGAGACGGACGATAAAACGTAGGTCATGTGTTTAAATTGAGCACGTAAAAGAACCATTGGAAGTTTAAAATTGAGAAGAGTAGGCTGGAAAGCCGCTGTCCGGGCACAATTCATTATAAAGATTTAAAAAATAAGATTCGTTCAAAATATTTGTCATCAACTTCTAAATTATATCGGGGACCCTCGAGGTTGATACGGAGTTCATGCACCGCCGTTGAGATCTTTCTATGTAAGAAAGAGATGCACATTACACATGGTTACTCATCGAAGTGCAATGATGACTGTCCTAACAATCAATTGCTCAATCAATCAATCAATTCGTTACAAAATTCGTGATCATCGTTACCAACTGATATAAAATCATCCCCTTGATATAAATTCTGGATTTTTACATTTTTATATAGGTAACAGTGACGACCTTCCAAAAGTATTTTTGCCCACCCAAACCTTTAGTTCTGTAAGAATTGTATTATATGTTATTACTAAATTTACCGCGATGTTGATTTGGTTTCCTTTTCGAAATTTTACAGTACGATTGTCAAGTTTGTCTATAACTAAGCATTTCCGTGTTCCAAATGCAATTCAGTACTAGTCAAAATTGGGAATCCCGTGGAATTAATCAGTTCACAATGTTTCCTGCCGACTGTCATTGGCGTATGTACGCAACATTTACTATCATTTATAGAAGTGGAAGGTATCATTTGATCAATATGTCACCTTTCTTTTATAATATGTAATAGGGATACGCCTTTGCAAACATTCGCCACCATTTTGTGTATTACTGTAAGTTCTAAACTTTGATTATGATGTTGTTGTACTTATGAAAAATTATATAACAAAAACGTTTTTGCATCAATCAATCTACCTACCAATTAGTTAAACATGGATTCGTAACGTCGTGATGTATATAAGACTGCATGAAAAACATTATTTTTATCCATCAGATAGATTTCGTACAAATTAAACCTTAGTATGATCACGAATTTTGGAGCGAACTATAGCAGTGAGGAGATTACACATTGGTTTGTGTGTAGCAGATGTGTTAAAGTAGAACGGATTAGCCTAATGTGTAAGCGTTCGTCTATCGACTCGGACACAAAAGGGAGGTGAGTTCAATCCCACACTCGAGATTCTTCACGCAAAGAAACGATGTGGCTCTTCTACCTTCTGTACATACATCATCAACAAGCTTGTCTAAGCAGAACTTTCCCACCCCAACAGTCGTTCGGGATTTCTCTTTCATAGACCACATGGTCCTGCCTCTGCATCCTCCATGTTTTTTTTTTTTTTTTTTTTCCCGATCCAGAAGCGAGCTTTTCAGCTCTTCGGCTCGGTGCCATGGACATCGTAACCCTTCGGTTCGGTGCCACGAACACCGTAAATCTTGGGAATCTGTGGCTATTTCTGCGATCCCGCGGAATTGAGCCCGCACACACAAAGGTATAGTCACCCGTAGTCCAACGCGCTACGAACACGCTGGGCAGACGGGCATCCTCCATGTTAAAACCATCAGTTACATCCTGAATCCATCTTCTCCGTGATCTTCCTCTTCTCCTCTTTCCCAGGATACCTCCTTCCATGGTGGCATTCTCTAGCCCTTTTTGTCTATTTATATGTCCAAAATACCTCCATTTTCTCATTCTTATTTGCTGTTCACAAGGTACTAGAAATGTAATCTGATATGCACTTCATATCCTTATGTCTGCATAGGCTACGGACAATTGTATTTTATAGACGTTAAAACTGCACAGACTTGTGTGTACTAGATGTGTTAAAACTGCACAGATTTGTGTGTACTAAATGTGTTAAAACTACACAGACTTGTGTGTACCAGATGTGTTAAAACTACACAGACTAGTGTGTATTGTATGCCCTTTTTCCTAATTACAGAAAGTCATTTGGCAAGCGTGTTGCTGGGGACGATTTCTGAGTTTGCGCTTCTTTCTCTTGCCTTCAAGCTCATTCTTAAGTTTCTCTTTAACATATTCTGCACTTTAGCATAGTTTTGTTTTCCACATAATTGGGTCATCAGCTAGTCTCTCTTTCCATTTATGCCTGCCTATTCTGGACAGCTAATATAGGGAATGTGCCTCTTATATTTTGCACACATCCCATCTCGATTCTGCTGTTTGAATCCTAAGAAAAAACCAAAGTCTATACTTTGAGGATTAAGTACACTATAGACTCAGCAGACATTTACATAGACTAGGAATACGTCAAACCGATCTCTGCTAGTGTCTGCAGGCGGTACATATACTGGAGCATGTCCTGCAGGACTGTCCTCTTCTGTGTGAGCTGAGAGACAACATGTGGCTACACTCAGTCAACCAAGATTTTGGGAAACCTGACGCCGACTGTCCAGTTTGTGGTCCACAGTAAACTAAGCCATGACCAGAGATCGCTGAAGAAGGAAACCTGACACTGGCACTGCCCAGTTTGTGGTCCACAGTAAACTAAGCTCATGACCAGAGATCGCTGAAGAAGGAAACCTGACAGACATGAAGCTGACTGCCCAGTTTGTGGTCGCACAGTAAACTAAGCGAATAACCAGAGATCGTTGAAGAAGGAAACCTGAATCTGACTGCCCAGTTTGTGGTCGCACAGTTAATGCCCAGTTTGTGGTCGCACACAGTAAATGCCCAGTTTGTGGTCGCACACAGTAAATGCCCAGTTTGTGGTCGCACACAGTAAATGCCCAGTTTGTGGTCGCACACAGTAAATGCCCAGTTTGTGGTCGCACACAGTAAATGCCCAGTTTGTGGTCGCACACAGTTAATGCCCAGTGTGTGGTCGCACACAGTAAATGCCCAGTTTGTGGTCGCACACAGTTAATGCCCAGTGTGTGGTCGCACACAGTAAATGCCCAGTTTGTGGTCACACACAGTAAATGCCCAGTTTGTGGTCGCACACAGTTAATGCCCAGTGTGTGGTCGCATAAATGCCCAGTTTGTGGTCGCACACAGTTAATGCCCAGTTTGTGGTCGCACAGTAAATGCCCAGTTTGTGGTCGCACACAGTAAATGCCCAGTTTGTGGTCGCACACAGTATAAACTAAGTGCATGAAAAGAGATCGTTGAAGAAGGAAAAAGGAATCGAATAATATTTGCATGGGGTGCCAGAATATGAAATCGAATATACCTAACGATCAACTGCCTTAGTGTCCCTCCAGTTGGATTTGTGATCAAGATTTACTTATCTAGCCTTCTACTTAACCGTGTTGACCCACAAGGCAGTGGATATTTTTTATCGTTTGCTTACTTCCCTAGCCTGTAGCTCTCCCGACCACCCTCTCATCACTAGGCAGGGTTTAACAATTGCAGATGTTACCGTCTACTGTCATACTGTAGCGGATGAAATATCTGATCTGACTGTGTTGTAAGCATATTACAACGCTCGTTTGTTCGGTCCCCCAGCTGTTGTTAAATTTACATTTACAGAATCATCATGTTGACGACAGAATAGACCCTTTCGAGTAGGGTTGCCAATTTGGCTTTTTTAAAGCCAGAAACGAGAAATTAGGCTTTTTAAAAAAGTGGTTGTGTTAAAAGACGTGTTTGGATTTTTGGCCAATTTGTTGGCTTTTTCCGGTCAGTGTTTGGCTTATTTTCTCAATTTTTAGTTGGCAACCCTGCTTCCGAGTATTTGTGTCTGTCTACAAAAGTTACTGAACACTTCACTGGCCACAAGGTGTGCTCATATCTTTTATCAATCATTTTGTGTGTAGTAGATGTGTTACGAGTAAAACAAGACCACAAACAGAGAACTGTGGGATAGGGCAGGACAACGGCAGGTGGAACAAGAGATAATGAGCAGAAGGTGGCGATGGATAGGACACACACTGAGAAACCCTGACAGCATCGCGAGACAGGTCTCCGATGGAACCCCAGGGCAATAGAAGTAAGGAAGACCCAGAAACACCTGGAGACGGGAGTTAGAGATGGAATGCAAGAGGACAGGAGGAGAGCAGATCTGGAAGGATGGCCTGGATAGGCGGCTTGGAAGGCCTTGGTTGCGGACCTATGCTTCCCTAGAGGCGAAGGGTGAAGAAGAAGAAGATATGTTAAAACTACACAGACTAGTGTGTACCAGATGTGTTAAAACTACACAGACTAGTGTGTACAGATATGTTAAAACTACACAGATATGTTAACCAGATGTGTTAAAACAAAACACAGACTAGTGTGTATTAGATTGTATAACGTCCGTGTGTTGTTGGGACTTTCAAGGGGAGCAAAGAATAGTACCACTGCAACCTACAAGACACGTCGAAGAGATGATTAAGGTAGAGGACTGGGAAGCTAACTGTAAATAAAAAAGGTTGCAGAAATCAGATGTACTGGCCACTTGTAGGCTCATATCTGGCACAACACACACTCACAAAGAATGGTTTAACAAGTGGTCGATATGGAGCGCTCGAAGAAGAGATTTCATAAAACTACACAGACTAGTGTGTAGTAGATGTGTTAAAACTACACAGTGTGTAATCTCTAACCAATAGCCACACGTTGTTTTGTTGTCAATCTTTGTATATAGAATGAAACAGAAACCCGCAGGAAAAGAGAAGTAAGCGAAGGCATAGAAAAACACAAGAGAAGTAAGTGAAGGCATAGAAAAACACAAGAGAAGTAAGCGAAGGCATAGAAACACACAAGAGAAGTAAGTGAAGGTATAGAAACACACAAGAGAAGTAAGTGAAGGTATAGAAAAACACAAGAGAAGTAAGCGAAGGCATAGAAACACACAAGAGAAGTAAGTGAAGGTATAGAAACACACAAGAGAAGTAAGTGAAGGTATAGAAACACACAAGAGAAGTAAGTGAAGGTATAGAAACACACAAGAGAAGTAAGTGAAGGTATAGAAACACACAAGAGAAGTAAGTGAAGGTATAGAAAAACACAAGAGAAGTAAGCGAAGGCATAGAAACACACAAGAGAAGTAAGTGAAGGTATAGAAACACACAAGAGAAGTAAGTGAAGGTATAGAAACACACAAGAGAAGAAAGAAACCCACAGGAAAAGAGAAGTAAGTGAAGGCATAGAAACACACAAGAGAAGAAAGAAACCCGCAGGAAAAGAGAAGTAAGTGAAGGCATAGAAAAACACAAGAGAAGAAAGTTGGAGACTGATATTAAAAGGATAGGCAAGACATGGACAGAATTGGAAGCGATGGTAAGAGAGAGAGGAAAGGATGGAAGAAGTTTGTTGAAGACATGTGCTCCGTTGGGAGCTGAAATGTAAAGAGGAAGAAAGAAGAAGAAGAAGAAACAAAGACTTTTTCTTGTTAATATCAAATAAATTTCTACGTTTTTATCTAAAAATGAAAAATAAATTTCTTGGTTTTTTTTTCTTTCTAGAAATCCAGGTCATTTTTTTGCTGTTTTCTGTTTAAATAACTAGACATTTCTTTGTAATTTTTTGCTGTTTCCTGTTTAAATAACTAGACATTTCTTTGTAATTTTTCTCAAGTAAAGAAAACAAGAAAAGAAATGAAGAAAAAAATCTATATTGACTGTCGCCTTGACGTGTTAGTGAGCAACTTTAAGCCTCTCATCGAATCAATAATGTCTTTGATGTCTGGATCGATCAATACAATGATCAAGTCTGATCGAAGTCTATTTTCGTCAGACTAAACAGTTCTAGTTGAGTACAGGCTCAATCAAACTGCTTAATTTAGATTGACAGTGTCAAAAATAAATGCTGCGTTGTTTCTGGTTCACATACGTTTGTCAGAAATTGATTAATACACTGTCACATACATCAGGTATTTAATAATACTAGCTGTCCATCGCAAGCGATGATGACAACAGTCTCAGATGTGTGTTGTTGCACCTCTCTGGTGTGTGCGGAGGTGACTGCAGAGTCCAATTTTAGAACACAATCCCCTACCACAAGTAGAGCATACATGGTCGAGGTTAGACATGTGGGTGTTGTATGTTTTATCTATTTTTGTGCAGCTCAACTTTTTCTGTGCCTCAACGACACGACAATTCTCAGCTATGCGGGTTCCTCTTGTGTTGATACAGCGCTACATTTGATGATCTTGCGCAAGAGATTCCCAGCACGTGGTGTCTATATCGAAGCATTTTAGAGACTCTTTAAGAGTGTCTTTAAAGTGTTTTTTTCCTGTCCACCAACTAATCGTCTACCCCTTCGCCATAGATCAACTTTTTAGGGATGCGTTTATCAGGCATCCGAGCAACAAGATCATCCCATCTCACTTGGGCCTTCTGCAAGATATTTATTGATACACTGTTACACACATTATCAGCAAACAGAAGAATAACTAAAAACAATCCAACAAATTGAAATCAAGCAAATCAAATCATAAGAGAGATTCACCAATTTTGAAATGCAAATATGGCACCATGAACACTAACAGAACAATGTTCAACACAATCTTTCACCCAACATTATTCTGTCAGTGCCAAACCTGGACGCTACATCAAACGATTAAAAAAACAACTAGTAACGACAGAGATGAAGTGTCTACTCAGAATGCTGGGAGTAACAAGAAGAGACCGGTTTAGAATTGAAGACATCATTGAAAAAGTGGGTATAACATCTGTACTAAACTTCAGCAAGAAACAATAAATTAAATAGTTTGGCCAAATAAGCAGATTACCAACAGACAGTGCGCATTAAATAGCAACGATAATCCGATACAGTGGATACAAAGCGAAAGGCCGTCCACGAAAAATGTGAACTTACTTCGGTGAAAAACGTTATTTATGAAGCGCACATAACGGCCCGTTCTAGAAATCTCTTCTTATCCCGAAGCTGTGAGACAAAACAGGATTAGAGGGAAGAAGAGAAGAAAATTTGGTTCAATGAAAAAAAATGGAAAGCTATCGAGGCCGAGATCTAGTTACCTCTCACCCAAACCACGACAACTAGTCAAACCATGACAACTAGTCAAACTATGACAACTAGTCAAACTATGACAACTAGTCAAACTATGACAACTAGTCAAACTATGACAACTAGTCAAACTATGACAACTAGTCAAACTATGACAACTAGTCAAACTATGACAACTAGTCAAACTATGACAACTAGTCAAACTATGACAACTAGTCAAACTATGACAACTAGTCAAACTATGACAACTAGTCAAACTACGACAACTAGTCAAACTATGACAACTAGTCAAACTATGACAACTAGTCAAACTACGACAACTAGTCAAACTACGACAACTAGTCAAACTATGACAACTAGTCAAACTATAACAACTAGTCAAACTATGACAACTAGTCAAACTATGACAACTAGTCAAACTATGACAACTAGTCAAACTATGACAACTAGTCAAACTATGACAACTAGTCAAACCATGACAACTAGTCAAACTATGACAACTAGTCAAACTATGACAACTAGTCAAACTATGACAACTAGTCAAACTACGACAACTAGTCAAACTATGACAACTAGTCAAACTATGACAACTAGTCAAAATATGACAACTAGTCAAACTATGACAACTAGTCAAACCATGACAACTAGTCAAACTATGACAACTAGTCAAACTATATAACTACTCAAACTATGACAACTAGTCAAACTATGACAACTAGTCAAACTATGACAACTAGTCAAACTATGACAACTAGTCAAACTATGACAACTAGTCAAACTATGACAACTAGTCAAACTATGACAACTAGTCAAACTACGAAAATTAGTCAAACTATGACAACTAGTCAAACTATGACAACTACTCAAACTATGACAACTAGTCAAACTACGAAAATTAGTCAAACTATGACAACTAGTCAAACTATGACAACTAGTTAAACTATGACAACTAGTCAAACAATAACAACTAGTCAAACTATGACAACTAGTCAAACTATAACAACTAGTATTCATATCATCACAACTGTTTGCCTTGAGTATTGATAATCAATTCCGATGTTGAAATCTTTCAGTGTCATGATGTTTAGACTTGAGATCTGCCTATATTTCTCATTCCTTATCTTATCAAATATTTATTTTATCTGTTGACATAATATGTTGAATACTCCATATTCTCATGACATGGGCGAAGAATGACAGCTGTCTCTTTCTGATGTTGATAGCATGGCTTCTATCAACTGAACAAAATGATTTATAAGCCTTATAACCACAATTGTTTTACCAACTCTGTGTTGTCGGTGTCAGACATGGACACTGAACAACAAATGAGAAAATGAGAATCCTAACGAAAGAGATGAAGTGTTTACAGACAGATTTAAATGGTTACAATAAGAGACAAGATCAGAAACAACGAAATCAGAAGAAGAGGGGTCACCCAGGTGCTACAAAATATAGAGGAAAGAACAGGTTAAATGGTTCGGACATGCATCAAGGTTACACCAAGACAGTCTCACACAGAGAGCACAACACAGTTACACCAAGACAGTCTCACACAGAGAGCACAATCACAAGGTTACACCAAGACAGTCTCACACAGAGAGCACAATCACTCAGTTACAACAGCAACAGACTCAGAGGACGACCATATAAACGATGGAGCGACAGAATATCTGAGGACTTTCTTCTTCGTAACGCTTCATATCGATCACTTGTTAAAGTAATCTTTGTGATTTGTATGTGGTCTGAGCCTAAGAGCGATTGTACTTTGTGCCAGTTATGCGCCTATGCACATCCAATCGGAGCACTTATGGACTAATTTGTTCGACGTGCAGTGATGGTGATCCGACGACTAAACTAAACTAAACATCCAATTTCTGCGACAATTTTTATTTACTAGGGTAGCTTCCCTAGGCCCCTACCTCAGTGGCCTCTTATGACCTGCTTTGTAGGTCGCAATTGTCCTAGTCTTTGCTCCTCTTGCAAGTCACGGCAACACATAAGCGCTCCGAGACAATAAATTCTACCTTGTACAAAGCGCACAATGAGGCTCTCTTCAGGTGTTTCTTTTCAACCTGACGCCAATGTCAAAACCAGGATAGAGAGAGTAGATAGATAAACTGCGTAATTATTTCAAATTATTCCTCGTGAAATCAGATATGTTCACAGAGCAAAATCTATTCTAATTAGAATTGCAATGAGGCATCACAGCTCATCCAAATATATTTATCATCCATTTTCAATAAAAATAGGAAAAAATACATGTATGTAGCGTCTTCCATTTCTCTTTCTATAAATGACAAGTGAAGTGACAAGACAGATGTCATAAAAATGAAATTATGCAGAGACTTGTGAACGATTAGATGGCAAAAAAAAAAGAAAGAAAGAAAAAAAAAAACACCTGAGGCTAAACTGAAAATGGCTATAATTGATTTTTTAAACAGAGATGAATGGTGGTAACGTTTCGAAAATCTTGTGTATTTATTGAATTCTTCGATAAATTAATCATTTTTTTCTTCTCATTATTTTCTTAATTAGAATTATATTCTAGATATATTATTATGATAGCAGATAATGAAAGGGGAGATGATGATTATACCGATGAGTCTGTGCATAGTGGTGAGAAGTCAGGCTGGGGTTTCTTGGCTTGCGCGCATGGTAGGGTTGTTGCAGAGTGAAGTGGAGCACACAGAACAACTACTTCTAGTATGAGGATGTAGGTTGAGTCCGTTACTGCTGACGTCCAGTTGTTCTCTGCGACTTTGCTTACTAGTGCCACTATTTTATCTAACTCTCACTCGATGCTTGGGAAGATCCAAAATGCCAGGTTGCGATATGAGTGAATGCTGTTTATAGAGGTTTCCAACTTACAGAGACTTACGTGGATCTACTGTCCAGGGCATGAGGGTATTCGCGGCAACGATAGAGCAGACATACTTGCATCGAAAGCATCGATTGTTGAGGAGTTTATGATTGATAATAGGATGTTCTATAGGATGTTCTGCTATCTCTTGGCGACATATTGCTGGACGAGACTTCTAAAATTGACATGAGAGTGTTCACATCAATGAGAGAGCAGACAGACTTGCATCAAATCTAGTTTTACACAAGAATGCTTAAAATTACATGGACAGCGAAGAAAACAAATTAAGTTTTAAAACCAGGCCTACACACAAATAAACTTTATCAAAAGAAAAGAAATCAGACAATCAATATTCTTCGGACATATGCGAAGAGAAGGTTTAACAGATTTGGCTGCTAATGGTAAATTACAGGGAAGGAGAGGCTTGGAAGACAGAGGGAGAAGATTTCGTTTTCGATAAAAGATCGACTTCAGAGCTGATTAACTGCACTAGGAAGCGAGAGTTGGGGAGAGACGTTATCGCCTACGCCTTCAGGCACGGTACTCCATTGATTGAATTTTAAACGGATAAATTATCTGTTGGACAAGATGTTTCTGCTACTTGTACACTATTCTATAAATTAAAGGAACACGTTTTCATATCGACTACATCCGCAAACACGCTACTAATAATGTCAACACTAATTAGTATGTGTGTTAAGGTGCTTGAGCCATAGACTTGTATAAACGAAACAACTCAAATAGCGCAGTGTAATGGAAGTGGCGTTGAGCGGAATACCCCGTGACGCGCGTACGGCGATTGGCTTGGAAGGAGTTAGGTATCACTGCAGCCT
This sequence comes from Arion vulgaris, assembly GCA_020796225.1. Lineage (NCBI taxonomy): Eukaryota > Metazoa > Mollusca > Gastropoda > Stylommatophora > Arionidae > Arion > Arion vulgaris. The sequence goes on along the minus strand of CM036754.1, from coordinate 86,948,356 downwards.
CCCCTCATTTTTCTCCAGTTCTGATCTGATCCCGTCAGACCACCTCAGATTTGTACATTACCTGTCCTTATTTAACCCCTTTCTGAATCAGGCTCCGTAACGGAAACCCAAGGTCCCTTTAAGACAGTTTGTTAAAACTAAAACAGGAACATAGGAAATACAATTAAAAAAAAAATCTGCAACATTTACTTTAAAAATAAAAAAAGAATGCCATATCTGAAAAATCGATAATCCATTTCCTTTCTTGTTGATTTGATTTGCGAAGAACAATACAGGCCAGTTTAGATCATTACACGCGAGGCGTATCATTGATTCACAGATTTCAATAACTTGCTGTTTGGGACCTGTTTCCTCGGGCTGTACAAACCAAGAGAATTGTTAATAACTGCTTTTTATCTTGTGCCTTTATTGAGCATTGTGACAGGTTGTTGCTAAGGATATGTCTCATTTCAATGTTCCGGGAAATATCTTCTCATTTACTGGTTTAAAAATAAAAAAGATATCGTTACTGGTTGTATTGCAAGATTTCTGAGAAAATGCATACTCCCTGTAGCAACATATGGATGTCAATCGTGACTATAACACAAACATTAGAAAATGCATAGTCCCTGTAGCAACATATGGATGTCAATGTAGACCATAACACAAACATTAGAAAATGCATAGTCCTTGTAGCAACATATGGATGTCAATGTAGACCATAACACAAACAATATAAAATGCATAGTCCTTGTAGCAACATATGGATGTCAATGTAGACCATAACACAAACATTAGAAAATGCATAGTCCTTGTAGCAACATATGGATGTCAATGTAGACTATAACACAAACATTAGAAAATGCATAGTCCTTGTAGCAACATATGGATGTCAATGTGGACTATAACACAAACATTAGAAAATGTATAGTCCTTGTAGCAACATATGGATGTCAATGTAGACTATAACACAAACATTAGAAAATGCATAGTCCTTGTAGCAACATATGGATGTCAATGTGGACTATAACACAAACATTAGAAAATGCATAGTCCTTGTAGCAACACATGGATGTCAATCGTGACTATAACACAAACATAGAATGTGTCCTTGTAGCCATATGGATCATGTAACTCCATTTAAATGTTCCGGGAAATATGTTCATTTCTGGCTTAAAAACATAAAAAGATATCTTACAATGGTTGTATTGACAAAAATTACATGAGAAAATGCATATCCTTGTAGCAACATATGGATGTCAATGTAGACTATAACACAAACATTAGAAAATGCATAGTCCCTGTAGCAACATATGGATGTCAATGTAGACTATAACACAAACATTAGAAAATGCATAGTCCCTGTAGCAACATATGGATGTCAATGTAGACTATAACACAAACATTAGAAAATGCATAGTCCCTGTAGCAACATATGGATGTCAATGTAGACCATAACACAAACATTAGAAAATGCATAGTCCTTGTAGCAACATATGGATGTCAATCGTGACTATAACACAAACATTAGAAAATGAACTTGAGCTAAAGAAAGTGCTATAGACAAAGCTTAGAACAGTCGTGGACAAGATAGGAAGACAAGTGCTATAGAACAACTTAGAAAGGACAAAATGAAGGAAACAAAGTGTTATAGAGAAGCTCTTAGAACATCGTGGACAGAGAAGAGAAAAAAACAAAGACATGAATATCCAGTAGCATTGGCTGATAAATAACATTTATGTCCCGGAAGATGAAATCATTTGGCCACGATAAACGTCACAGGGGTTTGGAAAGAAAGGTAATGGAAAGCATGGTTTCTGGAGTACGAGGCAGGGGACGACCAAGACGAAGGTGACAGTAAGACATTAAAGAAATCTTGAACATGACGCTGGAAGTGGCGGGAGAACGTGCTAGAGTCAGAGAGTTTTTCAGACGGGATGTGATGAAATCGACGTTCCGTAAGGGTCATGCTACTAATTGAGGAGGGCATGAGTGACAGGAGGACAGGGACATGAGTAGACAGGGGGACATGAGTCAGGACTGAGGGGGACATGAGTAGGACAGGGGACATGGAGACAGGACAGGGGAGGACATGAGTAGACAGGGCGGGACATGAGTAGGACAGGGGACATGGAAGTGAGGACAGGGGACATGAGTAGGACAGGGGACATGAGTAGACGGGACATGAGTGGACAGGGACATGAGTAGGACAGGAGGACATGAGTAGGACAGGACATGGGGACATGGGGATGTAGGACAGGGGACATGAGTAGGACAGGGGACATGAGATAGGACAGGGGACATGAGTAGAAGACAGGAGGACAGACATGAGTAGGACAGGGGACATGAGTAGGACAGGGGACATGAGTAGGACAGGGGACATGAGTAGGACAGGGGACATGAGTAGGACAGGAGGACAATGAGGTAGGACAGGGGGACATGGAGTAGGACAGGGACATGAGTAGGACAGGAGGACATGGTGGGACAGGACATGGTAGGACAGGAATGAGTAGGACAGGGGACATGGAGACAGGCATGAGTAGGACAGGGAGACATGAGTAGGACAGGGGAGACATGAGTAGGACAGGGAGACATGAGGACAGGGACATAGAGGACAAGGGACATGAGTAGGACAGGGGGACATGAGTAGGACAGGAGGACATGAGTAGGACAAGGGACATGAGTCTGTAGAATTTAATAGCAGCATGTCTAGTGCAGACGCATCGAAAATATTCCGACCATAACTTTTTCCTTATAACCCCGACAGAAAAAAACCCTTTAACATTCCGGAAATTGAACCCTGGTCTCCTGATTGGGAGCCCGCGCGCTAATCCATTCATACTTTCAGTGTACATGAATTAGAGCGCGGGCTCCGTTTCGACCAGACACTCCACTCATTTACTGGTTATCACAAATTATTTCTACTCTCGTTGAATGTCTGAGCACCCTAGATGTGAATTATATAAGTTGAATCAAATGAGATACATTGCTTGTTTTGCTGTGTAATTTGCTTAAATTCGTGTTCATTAGCCTTACTGAACGATTCTTCATTTGACTTGCACGTAGAATACATTCAATAAGTTACATCGAAACTGAACGCACGGCGGGTTGGAAATAACTCACCCAATCAGATCGAAGGACATGTTAGTATGTATATATGAGACATGGCTTGGTCGTATTCAAGGTATTAGACCAGGTGTTATCACAACATCAACTTCTGTACTTACATGTTTATATTGAACAGACAGACAAACATTTTCTGGAAAATTATTTCAACATTAAGTGGTGTATGCACTGTTTTTCTGGAAATTATTTAAATATTTGGTGGTGTGCACTGTTTTCTGTGCATTTTTAAATACTGAGTGGTGTGCATTAGTGTGCACTGTTTTATGAAATTATTTAAACATTTAATGGTGTGTACTGTTTTCTAGAAATTATTAACATATTTTATTCCGTGCACTGTTTTCATCAACTTATTTAAATATTAAGTGGTGTGCACTGTTTTCTGGATATTATTTAAATACTGAGTGGTGTGCACTGTTTTCGGGAAATTATTTAAACATTAAATGTTTGCGTTGTTTTCTGTAAATAAAAAAAATTAATTGCTGTGCGCTGCTTTTTTGAAAGTATGGAGACATTAATTGTTGGAAACTATTTAGATACGGCAGGTGAGAGTACTTTAATGGATTCCGTACTAACTGCCGCAGTGTGCGACAAGATTGCCTATTAAAATAACCCAACTGCCACATACTGCGCCAATCAGTGTTTTATGTACAATTAATGCACAATTTACATCAGCACATTCTAATTCATGCCTCCGCATGCACTATTCTTTAAGTAATTGAAAATATACAACTTGTTCCTTTAGTAGATATCTTAGCTTGATTGTCAGAGAGTTTCTTCTTACGTAGATCTACTATGCTGGGCGTGCGGGTGTTTGCGGCTATGAAAGAGCGGACATGCTTGCATCAACAACATTGATTGTCGGAGAGTTGAAGATGGATAAGGAGGATGGTCTTCAGTGTCTTTGTGACTGCCTGTTGGGATGAGGACACCAAAATAGATGTTAAATCCATCCAGCGATTTAAAGAGTTTGAAGTTACCAGTTGCACAAGTAGAACTGGTTGCCTGATGAGCAGAGTAAAGAGTGTGTTTAACCAGGAGCCACCGATCCATTCGTATGCATACCCTTCGGCATATGTTGTGGGAGACTGAGCACCTATGGATCAGTCTGGAGTACATCAACGTCTTTGTGTCCGGCATATTTTATGTATCTTTTTTTATATTTATCATTGTTTTGAAGTTGTTTAATTGCATCCTTAATTTCCTTTCTTTAGTTTATATTACCGCTAACAACTAAAGCAAATCGCATAAGAACGATTTTCTGGCCAACACTTTGTTACCAGTGTCAAACATGGCCAATAACAGCAGCTAATGAGCGGAAAATCATAACGACAGAGATGAGGTGTCTTAGAAGAGCTGCAGGTGTGACAATAAGTCTATCCAACACTTTGTTACCAGTGTCAAGCATGGCCAATAACAGCAGCTAATGAGGGGAAAATCATAACGACAGAGATGAGGTGTCTTAGAAGAGCTGCAGGTGTGACAATAAGTCTAGCCAACACTATGTTACCAGTGTCAAACATGGCCAATAACAGCAGCTAATGAGCGGAAAATCATAACGACAGAGATGAGGTGTCTTAGAAGAGCTGCAGGTGTGACAATAAGAGACAAAATTAGAAATTAAGAAATCAGAAAAGGACTGGATGTGAAACCAGTCATGAAATTCATAAAAGAACAACAGATTAAATGGTTTGGACACCTGATGGGCCTAGTAAACATTAAAGACCTAAAACAGATAGCAACGAACCGCGAGACATGGAGAACTATGACCTCTGCCCTATGCGCCGCCCACAGGCCCAAGAGGAAAGACTAACTAACTAACTAACACCTGACAAGAATGCCCTGGTATCGCCTACCACAGAGAGCCACACAGAAAAAGTATAATGAGTACAAAGCAAGAGGAAGACCACGCAAAGATGGAGCGACGGCATCAAGAACAGCCTTACGAACATGAATATCAGCTTACAAAGTGCCTTAAAACAAGCACACACAAGATCACTACGTTTCACCCCCAACACTTCTATAAAGAAGTAAATGGTGGAAGAGAAGAAGAAGTTTATATTAAATAACATATTATGTTTTCTGTATGCTGACATCTTACACTTTCACCTTTATTCGTTATCTTACAGTTTGTGTGTTAATTTGTCTTGCACCGCCGCAGTAATCTTGTATCGTTTCATTCTGTTTCCACGTTTAGATTTTGAATTTCCAAGTCGCACGATTTTGTTCTGCTCTGTTTACGCCGCAATTGATTACGTCATTTCAGTAATTGGATGCTATTTTTAGAAATTGACACATTGGTTAACAAGGGGAAGTAATGAGAGGTCTTAACATTGTTGGAACAATTATTAATAACTTAAGATATGCAGACGACACAGGCCTGTTAGCTGGGAACGAAGGCCTATTGCAATAATTCATAGCCCAGATAACTAAGATAAGTTATTGGTTATTGAACTCATGAAATCGTGGCAGTAACTAAAGCGATGGTCTGGCTGCAGTCACAGACCTTTGACCATCAATGTTTTCTCAGTGACACAATGAGTTCATAGTTCATAAGTACGGTTCCAACTTCACTGCAACGGGTCACCCCATAATTGCTCCGGTCCTGTGCCAATGAAAATCACACGAAATGCTAACAACTGTGAAATGTTTCCTGTGTGAACTAATTCCAGAATGAAACAGCCGTGCACCGCCACAAAAGCAACCTGCACCGCATAAAATGCATATGGCCGTCGCTAATGTAGTAACACAAAACTGTTCATCACTTGAATTGCAATTCTTGTCGAAGGGAACATCAATCATGACAAAATCTAGCTTTCTGCACTCGCAATATAACTGCATACGGCAGATTGAGCTTGTTCGTCATAACCGTTGTCCGCCATTTTCTGAATATACACAACAAACGCACGGTTGACACAGCAAAAGCATTCCATGTAACAGTCATAGCTCACAGCGTTGCTCAAGCACTAACTCAGTAGCTCGGCAAACGAAACCGGAAAATACCGGACCAAACATGGCGAAAATGCGCTAACAAAGTCGTGTTCAGAATCAAACAGTTCCGACTTTGAATGGCCCTCCCGCATTTCGCCATTGCTGGCCATATTTTTATCCTCAATGAGTATGCTCAGGAAGATTGAAACAGACTGGACTCTGAGACAATGGAGGGAGTCGCTGAGGAGGTCTAGACTGACAAATATCAGTTTTATTTTCAGTTACTTTTTCACTTCTAATTATGTAATTTTTGTGCCAGGGCATGCTTGCGTAAGGGGAAATGAACGCCCCGATATGCTTGCAGGTATGGTCGTTGTAAACAGCCAGCGAGCAATGGTTGATATTATAATGAATTATAAGGATGATATTATAAATTCCTTAAGGGAGAGTGAACGTGTACATGATTCAAGTAATAGTGATGAATCTGCAACACTAACCAGACTGCAAGAATTTCAAATCAAATGTGGTATAGCTAGACAAAAGACACTATGCTGGTAGCCAAAGAAAGAATTGTAAACCAGCACAGAACCGGTGTCATTAGTCACCACACGCTGAGAGACATACTGAGGAGATCGGAGCACTTATGGACTAATTGGTTTGATGTACAGGGATGATTATCCAACGACTAAACTAAACTAGAACCTGGTTACTGAACTGACACATCAGCAATCTGGGTACAACCCATAGGCACTCAGATTCCATTAACAGATGTCGAAGAGTATACATACTGATGATTTCTTTGGTTTGCTGGTTAAACATACTCCTCTCTCTGCCTCTCATGTATCCAGTTCTACTTGTACAACCTATGATTTCAAACTCATTAAAACGCTGGATTGAAGTCAATTTTAGTTACTTCATTCAACAGTTGGTCACCAAGAGACAGAAGAACATCCCCCTTAGCTATCCTTAACTCCCCAAAAACGATGCTTTCGATGCCAGCCTGTTCTCTCTCTCTCTCTCTCTCTCTCTTCTATCTATCTATCATCCATCCATCCATCCATCCATCCATCCATCCATCCATCCATCCATCCATCCATCCATCCATCTCTTTCTCTCGTTGAAGCGAGCATGACCAAGACAATAGATCCACGTGAGTCTCTGGAGGTTGGAAGCCTGCTCTATAGACGGCATACACTCATACCAAAACCTTCTATTGTGTATCTTCTGAAGCATAGACTGAGAGTCAGAGACAAATGACATGGACTAGACATCAATATTCAGGTCAGGAACCATGATTACTCAGGTTAATAGGACAAAATGGTGATGGGTCGGTCGTAGCCTGCGAAGACACAGTCAAGGTCACGAGACAAAACTTGAATGTAACCCAAGTTTCTCGATGCAGTTCAGTACTGATGTTGTACTCACCGTTTTCCTGATGTCTTCATTTCTAAATCGGTTTTTTTTTCCAAAATTCTGCGCAGACACTTCATCTCTGCCTACCTTCAATAAACAACAAATTGTTGCATATAATGTCCATTTTGAGACATAATATTTTGTCTGGCTTATTCTGTTCATTATTTCTGATCTACAGCTGACATTTGATGTTATCTGTTCACACGCATACTCACACACACACACACAGACACGCACATACACACGCCCACATGCTCGCATTATCGTATCATAGAGAATTGAATTGTTGGAGCAGTAGCCTCCTCATTAGTTTACTGGTCGACATGTTTACTGCTGTCAGCGTATCTCGCATTATCCTTTACCTAATGAAGACAGTTTGTTGGAGACATCGATCTTATTTCGTGCTCTCACACATCGACTGTACCGTTACTACAAGCCACAGTTGGAGACAGGATTATGAAACTAGATAATTAGTATTTGGGACAATCTGTAGGAAATTAATTCTTCTTCTTCACACTTCGCCCCATGGGAGGCATAGGTCAGCAACCAAGGCCTTCCAAGTCGCTTATGCAAGGCCATCTTTTGCAGATCTCTCCACACTCTACCTATTTTCTTGCATTCCGTCTCCAACTCCCGTTTCCAGGTGTTCCTGTGTCTTTCCTTACCTCTATTACCCTGTGAGAGGGAGGAGGGGGGTTCATTGGAGAGCCTGTCTGATGATGCTGTCCTGGGGTTTCCTCAGTGTGTGTCCCATCCATCGCCCCCTTTTCTGCCCCTTATCTCCACTTGTCACTTGCCGTTTTCCCGCTCTATCCCACCGATCCCGTGTTTGTGACCCTGTCATACCGTCGCAGATGGAGTATCCTAAGCAATGAATGATCTTCTTCTTCTGCTTTTGTCAGCACACTGTTACCTGGTTGTCAACCCAGTGTCGTGGTTTTATCTATTTGTCTTACGATTCTCTGTTTTTGTCAGCAACTGTTCTGGTTGTTAACCCAGTGTCGTGGTTTTATCTATTTGTCTTACGATTCTCTGTTTTTGTCAGCACACTGTTACCTGGTTGTTAACCCAGTGTCGTGGTTTTATCTATTTGTCTTGCGATTCTCTGTTTTTGTCAGCATACTGTTTCCGGGTTGTTAACCAGTGTCGTGGTTTTATGTATTTGTCTTGCGCTTCTCTGGTGACTTGTGTGATGGTTTTCTTAGTCCCTGGCAGAATTCAACTACGTTATCTATCCACCTTTTCCTCGGTCTTCCTCTCGCTTTCCTTTCTGATATTCTGTTGTGGAAAGCTTCATAGGCAGTTTGGTCTGTTCACATTCTTACTAAATGAATGATCAATAAATATAAAATAAATTTAGACGTACATAGAAAGAGGGTTTCTGTGGTGTAGTTGGTAGATGCTTGCATGTGGTGTAGTTGGTAGAAGCTTGCATGTGATGTAGTTGGTAGAAGCTTGCATGTGGTGTAGTTGGTAGATGCTTGCATGTGGTGTAGTTGGTAGATGCTTGCATGTGGTGTAGTTGGTAGAGCTTGCATGTGTGATGTGAGTTGTTAGAAGCTTGCATGTGGTGTAGTTGTTAGAAGCTTGCATGTGGTGTAGTTGGTAGAAGCTTGCATGTGGTGTAGTTGTTAGAGCTTGCATGTGGTGTAGTTGGTAGAAGCCTTGCATGTGATGTAGTTGGTAGAAGCTTGCATGATGTGTGTAGTTGTTAGAAGCTTGCATGTGGTGTAGTTGGTTAGAAGCTGTGCCCTGTGGTGTAGTTGTTAGAAGCTTGCATGTGGTGTAGTTGTTAGAAGCTTGCATGTGGTGTAGTTGGTAGAAGCTTGCCTCTCGTTCCAAAGGTACTCGGTTTGCTCCTCGTGGAGGCACCGGGCTATTTTTCCAGAGATTCCTGATCTCAATGTAGGTGAGATCGAGTTCCTAGATCTATAGGAGATAAACGCTAAAACGTGGTCTCCGTGTTCAAAGTTGAGAATGTAAAAGAACCCTTATCAGTTCCAAATAGAGAAGAACAGGCTGGAAAGCGCTGCCTGGCAAAATTCATTAAAAAAGATTAAAAATAAAATTCCTACACCATATCTTTACTATCTTCAAAATTACATGGGGCCATCGCCGGTGCTACGGAGTTCATGCACCACCGCTGATAACTTCATGTATAAGAAAGAAATCGGAACACACATGACTACTCACCTTCCTCTTCTTCTTCTTCGAACGCTCCATATCGAGCACATGTCAACGAATCTGTGTGATTTGTATGTGATCTAAGAGTAATTGTACATTGTGTCAGTTATGCGCCTACAAGTAGGCCAGCATATCCGATTTCTCCGCTGCTTTTTATTTACTAAGGTAGCATCCCTAAGGCCTACATCAGTCGCCTCTTACGACATGCATTATAGGTTGCAGTGGTACTATTCTTTGCTTCCTTTGCGGACCCTGGCATCACGCTGGCGGTTACTCACCGAAGTTCAATAAT
>CM036754.1:86723434-86933434 GCA_020796225.1 Arion vulgaris | reverse complement strand
ACATACACATAACACACACACACATCCACATCACACATACATGTATATACATTCAGAAGCACTGAGTTTCACTCTTCGCTCAGTCCATGGGTATCAACCCTTCGGCCTCAGTTACATGGATCGTCCCTTCGGCTCGGTGCCATGGGTATCGTAACCCTTCGGCCCTGGTGCCATGGGTATCGTAACCCTTCGGCTCGGTGCCATGGGTATCGTAACCCTTCGGCTCGGTGCCATGGGTATCGTAACCCTTCGGCCTGGTGCCATGGGTATCGTAACCCTTCGGCCTGGTGCCATGGGTATCGTAACCCTTCGGCCTGGTGCCATGGGTATCGTAACCCTTCGGCCTGGTGCCATGGGTATCGTAACCCTTCGGCCTGGTGCCATGGGTATCGTAACCCTTCGGCCTGGTGCCATGGGTATCGTAACCCTTCGGCCTGGTGCCATGGGTATCGTAACCCTTCGGCCTGGTGCCATGGGTATCGTAACCCTTCGGCCTGGTGCCATGGGTATCGTAACCCTTCGGCCTGGTGCCATGGGTATCGTAACCCTTCGGCCTGGTGCCATGGGTATCGTAACCCTTCGGCCTGGTGCCATGGGTATCGTAACCCTTCGGCCTGGTGCCATGGGTATCGTAACCCTTCGGCCTGGTGCCATGGGTATCGTAACCCTTCGGCCTGGTGCCATGGGTATCGTAACCCTTCGGCCTGGTGCCATGGGTATCGTAACCCTTCGGCCTGGTGCCATGGGTATCGTAACCCTTCGGCCTGGTGCCATGGGTATCGTAACCCTTCGGCCTGGTGCCATGGGTATCGTAACCCTTCGGCCTGGTGCCATGGGTATCGTAACCCTTCGGCCTGGTGCCATGGGTATCGTAACCCTTCGGCCTGGTGCCATGGGTATCGTAACCCTTCGGCCTGGTGCCATGGGTATCGTAACCCTTCGGCCTGGTGCCATGGGTATCGTAACCCTTCGGTTCAGTGCCACGAACACCGTAAATCTAGAGAACCTATGGCTTTATGCCAACCCTCGGAATTGAACCACACTCACAGGGGGAATCCTGTGCGGTTATAAACATCCACAAGAGTAGGCTGCAAAGCTACTGCCTGACAAACATACATTTTAAAAAGAGAAAAAGTATTTCAAAAATGTATATGATCTCCAAAATTACGCCGGAAACCTCGCCAGTGCTATGCAGTTCGTGTTCTGTCATTGAAATCTTAATGTGTAACACAAGAGAAAATCGGATAGCTGGGAATCGTCGAACTGCTGTGGTGCAGATACAACAAGTTGGGTCTGTCTGTCTCTATCTTTATATCTATCTGTGTCTATCTTTATATCTATCTGTCTATCTTTATATCTGTCTGTCTCTATCTTTATATCTATCTGTCTCTATCTTTATATCTCTATTTACCTGTCTATCTATCTTGCTATCTGTCTGTCTCTTTCTATCTTTATATCTCTATCTATCTATCTGTCTATCTATCTTGCTATCTGTCTGTCTCTTTCTATCTCTATCTATCTATCTATCTATCTGTCTATCTATCTTGCTATATGTCTGTCTCTTTCTATCTCTATCTATCTATCTATCTGTCTATCTATCTTGCTATATGTCTGTCTCTTTCTATCTCTATCTATCTATCTATCTGTCTATCTATCTTGCTATATGTCTGTCTCTTTCTATCTCTATCTATCTATCTATCTGTCTATCTATCTTGCTATATGTCTGTCTCTTTCTATCTATCGATTTATGTATCCTCTATCTACATAATAACTGTCACTAAATTGGCGGAAGAATACTCTTGAAAAATTGAAGTCAAATATGGTGAACTACTTTTATCATGGCTCTGGATGGAGTAAATTGATAACATAATACATTGATAATACTAGTCATTCTCCAGTCTCCAGGGACAGTATCGATCAGGCTGCTGTATGGAACTGCTAGACTTAAATAGGTTCGGAAAGACTGCTATCTGGAAGCAACCAGTAGTAATAGCTCATATATCACCACCTGGTCCCTGTACAATAGTCTAGTGTACTCTTTCTCAAACTGGGGTCAGTGGACCCACGGGCGTCCGCTAGGTGCTAACATGGAGTCCCCAAGCGCTTCAAAAAATATCATCTTTGACATTTCAAATTTTAACAAATAAATAAACCTAACGTTTTCTTTACTGTTTATTAAAATATTAAATTGCAGACATTGTTTACTATTGTAACACACAGATAATTGCAGACATTGTTTACTATTGTAACACACAGATAATTGCAGACATTGTTTACTATTGTAACACATAGAAAATTGCAGACATTGTTTACTATTGTAACACACAGATAATTGCAGACATTGTTTACTATTGTAACACACAGATAATTGCAGACATTGTTTACTATTGTAACACACAGATAATTGCAGACATTGTTTACTATTGTAACACACAGATAATTGCAGACATTGTTTACTATTGTAACACACAGAAAATTGCAGACATTGTTTACTATTGTAACACATAGAAAATTGCAGACATTGTTTACTATTGTAACACACAGAAAATTGCAGACATTGTTTACTATTGTAACACAAGAATAATTGCAGACATTGTTTACTATTGTAACACACAGAGATAATTGCAGACATTGTTTACTATTGTAACAACAGAAAATTGCAGACATTGTTTACTATTGTAACACACAGAAAATTGCAGACATTGTTTACTATTGTAACACAGAGATAATTGCAGACATTGTTTACTATTGTAACACACAGATAATTGCAGACATTGTTTACTATTGTAACACACAGAAAATTGCAGACATTGTTTACTATTGTAACACACAGAGATAATTGCAGACATTGTTTACTATTGTAACACACAGAGATAATTGCAGACATTGTTTACTATTGTAACAAACAGATAATTGCAGACATTGTTTACTATTGTAACACAAAGATAATTGCAGACATTGTTTACTATTGTAACACACAGAAAATTTCAGACATTGTTTACTATTGTAACAACAGATAATTGCAGACATTGTTTACTATTGTAACACACAGAAAATTGCAGACATTGTTTACTATTGTAACACATAGAAAATTGCAGACATTGTTTACTATTGTAACACACAGAAAATTGCAGACATTGTTTACTATTGTAACACACAGAAAATTGCAGACATTGTTTACTATTGTAACACACAGAAAATTGCAGACATTGTTTACTATTGTAACACACAGAAAATTGCAGACATTGTTTACTATTGTAACACACAGAAAATTGCAGACATTGTTTACTATTGTAACACACAGAAAATTTCAGACATTGTTTACTATTGTAACACACAGATAATAATTGCAGACATTGTTTACTATTGTAACACATAGATAATTGCAGACATTGTTTACTATTGTAACACACAGATAATTGCAGACATTGTTTACTATTGTAACACACAGAAAATTGCAGACATTGTTTACTATTGTAACACACAGATTATTCAGACATTGTTTACTGTTGTAACACACAGATAATTGCAGACATTGTTTACTATTGTAACACACAGAAAATTGCAGACATTGTTTACTATTGTAACACACAGAAAATTGCAGACATTGTTTACTATTGTAACACACAGAAAATTGCAGACATTGTTTACTATTGTAACACATAGATAATTGCAGACATTGTTTACTATTGTAACACACATAAAATTGCAGACATTGTTTACTATTGTAACACACAGAAAATTTCAGACATTGTTTACTATTGTAACACACAGATAATAATTGCAGACATTGTTTACTATTGTAACACATAGATAATTGCAGACATTGTTTACTATTGTAACACACAGATAATTGCAGACATTGTTTACTATTGTAAGACACAGAAAATTGCAGACATTGTTTACTATTGTAACACACAGATTATTCAGACATTGTTTACTGTTGTAACACACAGATAATTGCAGACATTGTTTACTATTGTAAGACACAGAAAATTGCAGACATTGTTTACTATTGTAACACACAGAAAATTGCAGACATTGTTTACTATTGTAACACACAGAAAATTGCAGACATTGTTTACTATTGTAACACAGATAATTGCAGACATTGTTTACTATTGTAACACATAGAAAATTGCAGACATTGTTTACTATTGTAACACACAGATAATAATTGCAGACATTGTTTACTATTGTAACACATAGATAATTGCAGACATTGTTTACTATTGTAACACACAGATAATTGCAGACTTTGTTTACTATTGTAAGACACAGATAATTGCAGACATTGTTTACTATTGTAACACACAGATAATTGCAGACTTTGTTTACTATTGTAACACACAGAAAATTGCAGACATTGTTTATTATTGTAACACACAGATAATTGCAGACATTGTTTACTATTGTAACACACAGATAATTGTAGACATTGTTTACTATTGTAACACACAGATAATTGCAGACATTGTTTACTATTGTAACACACAGATAATTGCAGACATTGTTTACTATTGTAACACACAGAAAATTGCAGACATTGTTTACTATTGTAACACACAGATAATTGCAGACATTGTTTACTATTGTAACACATAGATAATTGCAGACATTGTTTACTATTGTAACACACATAAAATTGCAGACATTGTTTACTATTGTAACAACAGATAATTGCAGACATTGTTTACTATTGTAACACACAGATTATTCAGACATTGTTTACTGTTGTAACACACAGATAATTGCAGACATTGTTTACTATTGTAACAACAGAAAATTGCAGACATTGTTTACTATTGTAACAACAGAAAATTGCAGACATTGTTTACTATTGTAACACACAGAAAATTGCAGACATTGTTTACTATTGTAACACACAGAAAATTGCAGACATTGTTTACTATTGTAACACACAGAAAATTGCAGACATTGTTTACTATTGTAACACACAGATAATTGCAGACATTGTTTACTATTGTAACACATAGATAATTGCAGACATTGTTTACTATTGTAACACACAGATAATTGCAGACTTTGTTTACTATTGTAAGACACAGATAATTGCAGACATTGTTTACTATTGTAACACACAGATAATTGCAGACTTTGTTTACTATTGTAACACACAGAAAATTGCAGACATTGTTTATTATTGTAACACACAGATAATTGCAGACATTGTTTACTATTGTAACACACAGATAATTGTAGACATTGTTTACTATTGTAAAACACAGATAATTGCAGACATTGTTTACTATTGTAACACACAGATAATTGCAGACATTGTTTACTATTGTAAGACACAGAAAATTGCAGACATTGTTTACTATTGTAACACACAGATAATTGCAGACATTGTTTACTATTGTAACACATAGATAATTGCAGACATTGTTTACTATTGTAACACACATAAAATTGCAGACATTGTTTACTATTGTAACACACAGATAATTGCAGACATTGTTTACTATTGTAACACACAGATTATTCAGACATTGTTTACTGTTGTAACACACAGATAATTGCAGACATTGTTTACTATTGTAACACACAGAAAATTGCAGACATTGTTTACTATTGTAACACACAGAAAATTGCAGACATTGTTTACTATTGTAACACACAGAAAATTGCAGACATTGTTTACTATTGTAACACACAGAAAATTGCAGACATTGTTTACTATTGTAACACACAGAAAATTGCAGACATTGTTTACTATTGTAACACACAGATAATAATTGCAGACATTGTTTACTATTGTAACACATAGATAATTGCAGACATTGTTTACTATTGTAACACACAGATAATTGCAGACTTTGTTTACTATTGTAAGACACAGATAATTGCAGACATTGTTTACTATTGTAACACACAGATAATTGCAGACTTTGTTTACTATTGTAACACACAGAAAATTGCAGACATTGTTTATTATTGTAACACACAGATAATTGCAGACATTGTTTACTATTGTAACACACAGATAATTGTAGACATTGTTTACTATTGTAACACACAGATAATTGCAGACATTGTTTACTATTGTAACACACAGATAATTGCAGACATTGTTTACTATTGTAACACACAGAAAATTGCAGACATTGTTTACTATTGTAACACACAGATAATTGCAGACATTGTTTACTATTGTAACACATAGATAATTGCAGACATTGTTTACTATTGTAACACACATAAAATTGCAGACATTGTTTACTATTGTAACACACAGATAATTGTAGACATTGTTTACTATTGTAACACACAGATAATTGCAGACATTGTTTACTATTGTAACACACAGATAATTGCAGACATTGTTTACTATTGTAACACACAGAAAATTGCAGACATTGTTTACTATTGTAACACACAGAAAATTGCAGACATTGTTTACTATTGTAACACACAGATAATTGCAGACATTGTTTACTATTGTAACAAACAGATAATTGCAGACATTATTTACTATTGTAACAAACAGATAATTGCAGACATTGTTTACTATTGTAACACACAGATAATTGCAGACATTGTTTACTATTGTAACACACAGATAATTGCAGACATTGTTTACTATTGTAACACACAGAAAATTACAGACATTGTTTACTATTGTAACACACATATAATTCAGACATTGTTTACTATTGTAACACACAGAAAATTACAGACATTGTTTACTATTGTAACAAACAGATAATTACAGACATTGTTTACTATTGTAAGACACAGAAAATTGCAGACATTGTTTACTATTGTAACACACAGATAATTGCAGACATTGTTTACTATTGTAACACCCAGATAATTACAGACATTGTTTACTATTGTAAGACACAGAAAATTGCAGACATTGTTTACTATTGTAAGACACAGAAAATTGCAGACATTGTTTACTATTGTAACACACCGAAATTTCATTCCTGTCCATTTTCTTATATAGAAATTGGTGGAGGTTCCTGGCAGCAAAATGTATTTAAATGGAGGGTCGCGATAATGCAAAGTTTGAGAACTGCTGGTCTAGAATGTCAACTCGTTGTTTGTGGCGTAGAGGTTAGATACTCGCATCTTGTTCCAAAAGTACTCGGTTCAATTCCTCGTTAAACCATCAGGATATATTTCAGAGATCACTGATCTCAGTGTAGGTGAGATCGAGTTCCTAGTCCTATCCGACATGGAAGTTAAAACGTACATCCCGTGTTCAAATTGAGAACGTAAAGGAAACATTGACAGTTCAAAATTGAGAAGAGCAGGCTGGAAAGCCGAGGCCCGGCAAAGTTCATTAGAAAAATTAAAAAAATTAAATTCCCAAAATGTTTTTACCATCTTCTAAATTACACCAGGGAACCTCGCCGGTGCTACTTGGCTTGTAGACTGCCGCTAAGATCTTTCTTTGTAAGAAATAGATCGGAGCACACATGGTTACTCACGGAAGTGCAATAATGATGATACAATAAGTGTTGAACATTTACAAAAACTAGGAATAAGTCAAACAGCTCTCTGCCAGTGTCAGCAGGTGGAACAGACACCGAGCATATCCTGCAAGACTGTCCTCTCCTGGGGGAGCTGAGAAGCAACGTAGCCACACCCAGTTGACCTAAAAACTAAGTTTCGGTGAAACCTGACAGACCTGAAGCTGACTGCCCAGTTTGTGGTCCACAGTAATCTAAACGAATGACAAGAGATCGCTGTAGAAGAAGAAAAATCAAAGTGTTACAGAAGAGACCTCTGTACATCATGATACAAGAGAAGAGAACAAATAGATCTATCTAGAAAGAACTCAAAACCAATGAAAATTGGCTGATTCTACAAATAGGAATTATAAATAAACAATATTCTGGACATATAAAGAGACACGAATGGTTGAAATAATCATTATAAATGGAAGCATCCCGATAAAGAGGAAGCAGAGGAAGACCACGGAGAAGATGGATTTAGGATGTGACTGTTGGTTTGAATATGAGTAGTGCATTTTTGGTATAGCGCTCTAATATTGTCTAATAGTTGGCCTTGAATACTTCTATACATCTTCGTTACTGGACACATCAATGTCGATGAGAGAGTGTTACTGGACACATCAATGTCGATGAGAGAGTGTTACTGGACACATCAATGTCGATGAGAGAGTGTTACTGGACACATCAATGTCGATGAGAGAGTGTTACTGGACACATCAATGTCGATGAGAGAGCGTTACTGGACACATCAATGTCGATGAGAGAGTGTTACTGGACACATCAATGTCGATGAGAGAGTGTTACTGGACACATCAATGTCGATGAGAGAGTGTTACTGGACACATCAATGTCGATGAGAGAGCGTTACTGGACACATCAATGTCGATGAGAGAGTGTTACTGGACACATCAATGTCGATGAGAGAGTGTTACTGGACACATCAATGTCGATGAGAGAGCGTTACTGGACACATCAATGTCGATGAGAGAGCGTTACTGGACACTCAATGTCGATGAGAGTGTTACTGGACACATCAATGTCGATGAGAGAGTGTTACTGGACACATCAATGTCGATGAGAGAGCATTACTGGACACATCAATGTCGATGAGAGCGTTACTGGACAAATCAATGTCGATGAAGAGCGTTACTGGACAAATCAATGTCGATGAGAGGCGTTACTGGACACATCAATGTCGAGAGCGAAAGACTGGCTGGCTCTGCCACATATAGAGAGACAGTCAATTAATAGAGTTGATAACTTGAACGCCCTCATAGAGTGGGGCGCAAAAGTACTTTTATCTTAACCAATCCACGTCAACTGCTAGATCTTCTTCTTCTTCTTCGAACGCTCCACATCGAGCACTTGTCAACCACTCTGTGTGATTGTATGTGATCTGAGCCTAAGAACGATTGTACGTTGTGCCAGGTATGTCAACACATCCGATTTCTGCGCTGCTTTTATTTACTTGGGTAGCACCCTAGGGCCTACATCAGTCGCTTCTTACGACATTCCTGTAGGTTGCAGTGGTACTACTCTCTGCTTTCCATGCGGGCCCCGGCACCACACGGGCGAACTGCAAGATTACAAGAGCTTAGATTGAAGATTGGCGTGGTCAGATAATAACAACACAACAAGTACAGGAGTAAGCTCATCAATCATCATCGAACTGGTACAGTTAGTTGCTGGATGCTGTTAGAGATAGTCCCGAGGAGGTGTTCCGGGGCACCTATGAACGTGTCCGGATTGTAATGAAGATATTTGAAACTGTAAGCTGTCCTTGAACCCTGGAATTTCCCCGGCATGTAGTCAGTAGCACCGAGCGTTATCAACTTTGCAATGTGCGATTCAAAAAAGTATAGCAAGTCATCGTTCGCCAGATCAAATCAAGCTGTTCACTAGGGCTTAAAACAAAAAGCTATGGAATATGATTACCGTTTAAACGTGTCCCCCAGGAAACTAACTTCTAGGTCGAAGATTATCTGTACGGAGCTTGACCGAGGGTAAAATGAGTGCAGTCCTAATGCCTCGGAAATAGCAATCAATCAGATCAGTCAGTTTTTGTATGATAACTTTATTAGCAAACCTGGACATTTAATACAAACTGGAGGGACAAAACTCAGAGAATATTATCATGTTATAGAACTTTACAGTGATACATAATACTTCTTTCTTCTTTTTTGAACCCTCCATATCGACCACTTGTTAACCACTTTTTGTGATTTGTATGTGATCTGAGCCTAAGAGCGATTGTACATTATGTTCCAAGTAGACCAGCACATCCGATTTCTGTGATGTTTTTTGTTTACTAGGGTAGTTTTCCTAGGCCCCTACCTTTGTCATCTCTTACGACATGCCTTGTAAGTCTCAGTGTTATTATACTTTGCTTCCATTGCGAACCCCAGCAAAACATTGGCGGACTCCGTAACTCCAACGCGGATCCTCAAGTTATAATTAAAAAGGGTGACAAATTAGTTTTAATTTTATTTTCAAATATTATTAATTTGTTTTCACTTATGCTGCAATTCTCCAGCCTATCTTTAACGATTACTAACTTCCGAAGGTTCTTTAACGTGCTCAACTTAAGCACTGTTTTGTCGTTCGTCTTCTAAAGTAAAACAAACTGGATCTCACAACATTGAGAATAAGACTCGTTGAGACATAGACTGAATACTTCATAAGGTACTCGTTGAGACATAGACTGAAAGCTTCATAAAACTCGTTGAGACATTGACTGAAAGCTTCATAAAACTCGTTGAGACATTGACTGAAAGCTTCATAAAACTCGTTGAGACATAGACTGAAAGCTTCATAAAACTTCGTTCTGAGACATTGACTGAAAGCTTCATAAAACTCGTTGAGACATAGACTGAAAGCTTCATAAAACTCGTTGAGACATAGACTGAATGCTTCATAAAACTCGTTGAGACATAGACTGAATACTTCATAAGGTACTCGAATTGAATACCTTTCATACAGAGAAAATCTGCAGTAAACTGGAAGAAGTGATGAAATCAGAGATATGTCTGGTCAACCACTAGTAACAACTGTTATAAGAAAGAGAAGATGGAGATATGTTGGGCACACCTTGAGGAGAAATGATCAACGAATATCAAAGCAGGCATTGAAGTGGCATGCAAAGGGTGCAAGAAAGAGAGGTCGACCTAAAGAGACCCTGAAACGAACTTTGCTGAGAGAGACAGGCAATATCGGTCTCAGTTCCATGAAGGAGATTGAGCGAGTTGCCCAGGATAGAGCGGTATGGAGAAATTACTTCCAGGCCCTATGTAACGTATAACGGTACGAGAGGAATTATTATTATTATTATAAACTGGAAGACAAACACTGGATATGATTATGGAAAACGCTTCATCAAACACCTAAGCAGAACAGACCAGGTCATTATGTTATGCTTACGTATCTGACACTTCGTAAGCGTCTATAGCTTAATCGATAGTGAGCACGACCACAATCCAAAAGTACCAGGTTCCAACTCCACGGCAGGCAATTAGAAAGCAAATTGTTCACGTGGACTTTTACGAACGGTTAAAAACAGACATCACTGTTCAGAAAATAATGGCAAACTAGTGAACGTATAAGTGGTGCCTAGAAAAAATCGACGACTCGTTTACTGTGGTTGATGGCAAAGTCGTGTATATGATATGCCAGGATTTGTTCTGTTAACCGGACACTGCAGACTAAACAAACAATTACATAGACTAGGAATAAGTCATACAGCTATCTGCAAGCGACAGCAGGCGGAACAGACACCAGAGCATGTCCTGCAAGAATGTCCTCCCCTGCGTTAGCTGAGAAACATCATGTGACCGCATTCAGTCGACTTTAAAACTAAACATTGGGGAAACCTGACAGATCTGAAGCACACTGCCAGTTTGTGGCCCACAGTAAATTAAGCGCATGACCAGAAATCGCTGAAGAAGGAAATCTGACAGATCTGAAGCTGACTGTCCAGTTTGTGGTCCACAGTAAACTAAGCGCATGCCAGGAGATCATTGAAACAGATCTGAAGCTGACTGTCCAGTTTGTGGTCCACAGTAAACTAAGTGCATGCCAGGAGATCATTGAAACAGACTGAAGCTGACTGATTGGGTCCACAGTAAATTAAGCGCATGCCAGAGATATTGAAACAGACCGAAGCTACTGTCATTTGTGCCACAAAACACTAAGTCACCGGAGACTCTACAGACAATTCCTGGGTCACATAAACAACAAATCAAAGCATCACCAGTACAGATCTGAATACCCATCAGTGATTCTCATATTGTTATAGTTACCAGTTTGCAAACTATCATTTCCATTTCAACAACAGAATATCAAAGGTCTCCATTATCGTTAGATCTGACATCTTGAAAACTCCCATTACCACAGCCACTAACATAACTGTTGCTATATCAACCACCATGTCAACAACGATACAGTTTGCCTCAATACCCTCGCTTTGTCCTCCATCACCATCTTAAGTTATCTTCAGTCCCAAAGATCATTATTTTCTAATTTACAACGGCGTTACAGTCACGCGTAAAACAAGTTCAGATCTGGGACAGGAAATATCGTCATCTTGTGTTTCATGTTTGTCTGAAAACTGTTTTCTGTAGTTTTTTTCCTTTCTCAATTTCATTTTTGGAAACATTTTTCATTTTACCCTTGTATAATTTGCAATACATCATCTGCTTAGAATGCGTTTCTAGTCATCAGCACAACGTGACCGACCGACCGACCCATCTCACTGGGGTCTTCTGCGATAGATTAAGAATTTCTGGAGTCTTGACTCAGACTTCAGTATCCGAGATGTTATAATGAGAAATTTATGGAAACTGTGGGAAAGTGGTTCATTTTGTTTGCTGTGTCCACTATACACTTTTCATGTTCCAATGGTGCGTAAAATATGGTGTGCATTCATTATAACCAACATCAGATGCCTTCTACGCATCAAAACTTCTTTGCAATGTACGTCAAACATCGTCAGTCTCTTACTTTGATGTTGCCCCCCTTCTCTCTCTCTCTCTCTCTCTCTCTGACTCTCTTACGTCTTTTTAATGTAACCACGATTTGAGCATAGGCTGTCAATCATCTCATGTCAGGTGGTTTGATTTGTTTATGGTGGGATGCATTTTTCGATTAGTATGTTCTACACACGGCGTCATATTTGCATTAAGATACCGCTCTTTTAGTAATTTGCACTACTTTTTTCAGCGCAGTCCATGACGGTAAATAAATTTCACACAAGTCAGCCATTGTGTTTTTCGATCGAATCGATGAAACAGCGTGTAAACAATTGCTTCATATGAAATATGTGTCATTCATATAGTAAAACCGATTGTTCTACGTGTAACTGTAACATATTCTACAGATCTGGAAAATTCTATGATTATATGTTAAGTAGAAGCTATTTTGAACGAAATTTTTTCGATGGTCACTACCATTATTTTGGAACCTTGGAAATTTCGCTTGGGTACTACCCATAAACATCGTATTTACGTGAAACAGCATTATTAACTTCTCTTTACTCATAAATTTTCATTACTAGAAACATTTTTCTCTTCTAATGGCAACTTTACGTCTGCAACTCGTCAATAACCTACCAGACTTACCATTTTTCTGTGCTACGAAGCCGGTTTGCTTTTGACGTCCATAACAACCGCTGCAGTTTGAGATCTTCTCGTGAATTCTTTTCGTCATTTTACTTGTGTCAACGATATCCAGCATTGCTAAATATAAAATTTTAATTTTCTTTTTATATTTCAAACATTATTTATGCCTTTCAGTTGACTTTTGTATCGAGTATCAACCATAATATTAAATATTCCACACTAGATCTAGCTGTCCAAAGTGAACCATTCGTCAGCGATAGACGGCAATAATGATTGGCCGATCTTTATCGTACACTATTCAGATTTACTTGAGAAGTCTCATATTATTGTACTGTGATTTCAGAATTAAAATAACTAGTGAATCATTTCAGTATTCTTTTAATTGTCTTTCTTAATTATAGGCATTTCATGTTTAAAAGTTGTGCCATTTAAATTGCACTCATTGCTTAGCTGCAATGAAGCTTTGTGACAAAATATAGTCTAGTAGCAATTTCAAATGTAACTATTGCAAGATCATCTACATTTTCTTTTTATGTAAACTTCTTCTGTGACTTTTAATTTGTTAAAGGTCCATGCAAAATGTGGAGGACAGAACTATCAGAATCAGTGAAAGATAGACGAACACTTTATAGAAATCTGTTCTTATCTTGACACCGTTAGTCAAAACAGGCTAAGAGATCTTGACACCGTTAGTCAAAACAGGCTAAGAGATCTTGACACCGTTAGTCAAAACAGGCTAAGAGATCTTGACACCGTTAGTCAAAACAGGCTAAGAGAAAAAGAAAAAAGAAGATATAACTAGCAGTACAGATCATCAAAACGTGCTAAATGTACAAATATCTATAATATGAAACATATATTGCTTTCCATGAAGTGCCATTATGGCAATGTGCTATTTCACTTTTCACATTGCCAGGTATTTACTGCGTCTGATGACTTATTACGATTTCCCTAACTTCGCTTAGTCTGGCTAAATATAATCTATCATATTCAATCTGTCTATCTGAATAGTACATTTATTAATATCAGTTCTATCTATCTGTCTATCTATCTCTCTGTCCGTCCATCCTCCTGTCCGCCTGTACGTCTTATGTACGTCTGTCTGTACGTCTTCAGGTTTGTTCGTCTTTATGTCCGTCTGTCTGCCTGTACGTCTGCCTGTCTGTACGTCTGTCTATCTCTCTGTCTGTCTGTCTGACGGTCTTCGGTCGGTTCGTCCGTCCGTCCATTGGTCCGTCCGTCTGTCCGTCCGTCCGTTTGCCGGCCTTCTTGTCTGCAGGTCTTTCTTTCTGTCTGTACTTCGTCCATCTGTCTGTCTGTCTTTTTCTTTTTTCCCGATCCTGAAGCACTTGAGCTTTCAGCTCTTCGGCTCGGTGCCATGGACATCGTAACCCTTCGGCTCGGTGCCACGAACACCGTGAATCTGGGGAACCTGTGGCTTTTCTGCCAGCTAGGAATTGAACCCGCATTCACAGAGGGCTAGTCAACCGCAGTCCAACGCGCTACGAACACGCTGGGCAGGCGGGCTCTGTCTGTCTTTAGGTTCCTCCGTCCGTACATTCACCCGTTCGTCCATCTGTCTGTCTGTCTGCCTTCTTTTTTCTTTCTTTCCGATCCAGAAGCACTTGAGCTTTTCAGCTCTTCGGCTCGGTGCCATGGACATCGTAATCCTTCGGTTCGGTGCCACGAACACCGTAAATCTGGGGAATCTGTGGCTTTTCTGCCTTCCCGCGGAATTGAACCCGCACACACAGAGGGATAGTCACCCGTAGTCCAACGCGCTACGAACAAGCTGGGCAGGCGGGCTCTGTCTGTCTTTAGGTTCCTCCGTCCGTACGTTCACCCGTTCGTCCATCTGTCTGTCTGCCTTCAGGTTCTTCCGTCCGTACGTTCACCCGTTCGTCTATCTGTCTGTCTGCCTGCATGTCTGTGTTATATTTATATGTGACTAGTATAGATTTACAAAGAGTTCCTGTTGTCAGATTAATGAAAATCTGTGAAACTGCAGTAACATTGAATAAAATTACATACATGCAGAAATAATCAGAATACCATTATGGAAGGAGGCATACGGACAAAGAGGAAGACCACGCAGATGATGGATTCAGGATGTAACTGATGGTTTGAACATGACGGCTACAGAGGCGGGACTTCTAGTATATGAGAAAAATAAATTCAGAAGGACTGTTAGGGTGGCAGAGTTCTGTTCATTACGAGCTATTTGATGATGATAATGATTATGTTCTATCAATCAATCAATCAATCAATCAATTTATCAATTAATAATTCAATCAAACCACACCATAACATTATGGAACGACTTTTCATACCATGATGTCTATTGGGGAAAATACTATCTCCCCCTTTCTTCCCTCCCCTAGTGAAACACATTTCTCATGTGACTGAATCCTGATTCAAACCGACAACTTTGAGAACCACATACAAACGTTTTAACCACTCTGCAATAAAGTCCCCCGCGACTTCTATATATCAATTGTTACATAGATAAATTAGCAGAGATAGACAGACATGTATGAAACATCGATTATTATCTCAGTTAGCTAGTACACATGATGATAGTGTGATCCTCTAAAACTCATTTACTTGTTTCTGGTCTGACATTATCGAGCCAACATATTTGTACAGTGCAATCAGCAACGAAATATAATCTGTTAGCCTGTCATGTTAGTGAAATCTGGTACGTGATTTCATTCGCAATATTCTCTCATGAAATACCGTAATATTTTTCTGTCTTTTTCTTTCTTTCTCCAATCATGTTTTGCCTCATAGCGTCAGGATAATAAGAGAGTTCTAGAACGGGCTTTGTGTGCGCTTCATAAATAGTGTCTTTCGTCGCCTCTGTTATCTCTGAGGTCCAACTTTTGTGTGGCCGCCCTTGTGCATCGTTTCTACTGTATCGAAGTAACATTGCTCTTTGATGCCCACTGTCTGTTGGTATTCTGCTTGTGTCGCCGAATCTCGCCGAATCTCGTCCGTGTGTTGCTGGGGTTCCTCAAGGGAGCAAAGAATAGTAACACTGCGAACTACAAGGCATGTCGCAAGAGCTGACTGAGGTAGGGAAGCTACTCTAGTAAATAAGAAGTGTTGTAGAAATCAGATCTGCTGGCCTACTTGTAGGATCATAACTGTCATAACGTACAATCGCTCTTAGGCTTGAATCACATACAGATCACAAAGAGTGGTTAACAAGTGGTCGATATGGAGAGTTCGAAGCAGAAACGACATCACAGCGATCATCATTACTTTCCAGAACTTTTCCTGAGACCTAATTGATGCTGTGTCGACTGAGAGAGAAGTTACGGTAGAAAACAAAATATTCACACTATGGAATTCAACCCGGGACTACCCGCCTGAGAAGCTAGTTCCCTAACAACTACACTACTTCAGCTTTCAATTAATTAGTGCAGTTAAATTTGTGTACTAGAAGATTCTAGTTATCTTATGAATCTAACAATAGTTTATATTATTTTTTCTCTATAGGAGCCAGCAGTATCTGCTCTCTGGATGAGAAGCATGTAGCTGAACCACAGGTCCGGAAGACGCCCAAGATTGGAGATATCAGGTAAAATATATGTGATGTTTTGTGTCCTAGTTTTCAAAATGTCTTCCATATGAGTGGCTTGTTTACACTACACGTCCATATCTGGTTTACACTACACAACACACCTGGTATACACTACATATCACACCTGGTTTATACTACACAGCACACCTGGTTTACATTACACATCACACCTGGTTTACACTACACAGCAAACCTGGTTTACACTACACATCACACCTGGTTTACACTACACATCACACCTGGTTTACACTACACATCACACCTGGTTTACACTACACATCACACCTGGTTTACACTACACAGCACACAATGTATTTTGTTCCAGAGATCTCTGGTTTGTTGCCTGGAGATGGCGTGCCCTTCTGATGAGGAGCACCACTTCTGATGAGGGAGCGCCACTTCTGATGAGCGAGCGCCACTTCTGATGAGGGAGCGCCACTTCTGATGAGGGAGCGCCACTTCTGATGAGGGAGCACCACTTCTGATGAGGGAGCGCCACTTCTGATGAGGGAGCGCCACTTCTGATGAGGGAGCGCCACTTCTGATGAGGGAGCGCCACTTCTGATGAGGGAGCGCCACTTCTGATGAGGGAGCACCACTTCTGATGAGGGAGCACCACTTCTGATGAGGAGCGCCACTTCTGATGAGGAAGCACCACTTTGATGAGGAGCACCACTTCTGATGAGGGAGCGCCACTTCTGATGAGGGAGCGCCACTTCTGATGAGGGAGCGCCGAGCTATTTGGGGAAACATGATTCATTTCTGGCTGTCTTATTAAGCTTTGTACTTTATTTCTTATTTGTCCTCACTAAGCTTGTTTACTACAGAAATTTGATTGATAGTATCATCATCATTGCACTTCAGTGAATAACCATCTGTGCTCCGATCTCTTTAATATACAGGAAGATCTCAGCGGTAGAGAATGAACTCCATATCACCGACGAGGATCTCAAATGTAATTTTGAAGATAAGGAAGATATGTTGAAGGAATTTTATTTTGAATCTTCTTTAAGACAGAGATCCTGAATTGTTTCAGGGCAACGACTTCCAGTATGCTCTTAGATTTTGAACTGCCAATGGTTCTTTAGATGCTCAAATTGAAAAATGTCTACGTTTTATCGTCCATTCCAATAAGACTAGATGATGATCTCGACTAAAATGAGATCAGGCATCTCTGGAAAAATTCGATGGCACCACGAAGGAGCAAGCCGAGCACCTTTGAAACGAGATGGAAGAACCTAACATCTATGCGACAGAGATCCGAAGATTGCCAACTTTGAAACAAGATGGAAGAGCCTAACATCTATGCGACAGAGATCCGAAGATTGCCAACTTTGAAACGAGATGGAAGAGCCTAACATCTATGCGACAGAGATCCGAAGATTGCCAACTTTGAAACGAGATGGAAGAGCCTAACATCTATGCGACAGAGATCCGAAGATTGCCAACTTTGAAACTAGATGGAAGAGCCTAACATCTATGCGACAGAGATCCGAAGATTGCCAACTTTGAAACGAGATGGAAGAGCCTAACATCTATGCGACAGAGATCCGAAGATTGCCAACTTTGAAACGAGATGGAAGAACCTAACATCTATGCGACAGAGATCCGAAGATTGCCAACTTTGAAACGAGATGGAAGAGCCTAACATCTATGCGACAGAGATCCGAAGATTGCCAACTTTGAAACGAGATGGAAGAGCCTAACATCTATGCGACAGAGATCCGAAGATTGCCAACTTTGAAACGAGATGGAAGAGCCTAACATCTATGCGACAGAGATCCGAAGATTGCCAACTTTGAAACGAGATGGAAGAGCCTAACATCTATGCGACAGAGATCCGAAGATTGCCAACTTTGAAACGAGATGGAAGAGCCTAACATCTATGCGACAGAGATCCGAAGATTGCCAACTTTGAAACTAGATGGAAGAGCCTAACATCTATGCGACAGAGATCCGAAGATTGCCAACTTTGAAACGAGATGGAAGAGCCTAACATCTATGCGACAGAGATCCGAAGATTGCCAACTTTGAAACGAGATGGAAGAGCCTAACATCTATGCGACAGAGATCCGAAGATTGCCAACTTTGAAACGAGATGGAAGAGCCTAACATCTATGCGACAGAGATCCGAAGATTGCCAACTTTGAAACGAGATGGAAGAGCCTAACATCTATGCGACAGAGATCCGAAGATTGCCAACTTTGAAACGAGATGGAAGAGCCTAACATCTATGCGACAGAGATCCGAAGATTGCCAACTTTGAAACGAGATGGAAGAGCCTAACATCTATGTGACAGAGATCCAAAGATTGCCAAAAGATAAATAAATTGTAATTATACATTTCAGTGCAGGCAAATATTGAAAGATCACAACATTAAATTGCAACAAAAATTGAACTTTTATCTGAAATCGGATTGACAAACGTGTGTGTCCATGAGTCTGTGTGTGTGTGTGAACATTCGACTCTGTCATTTCGACTACTCTAAGGTTCTAATCCCCTGGCTGCGTTGTTTGTTGACAGCTGTCATTATGGTGTCGTGTGCACTCTCTGAGGTCTAAAATATTTTTACTAGATTGCTAATTTCTATTTAGGATGTGTTCATTTATGTGCACGCAATCTTGTCTCTTCAGATGTCAGAATGAACGTAGATGTTTATTTGTTACTCGTTTATAAACTGACGTCATTGCACTTCGGGCAGACCCATAGGTGCTCAGTCTCCCCAACATATATCGAAGAGTATGCATACTGATGGTTCCCGTGGCTCGCTGATTAAACACACCTCACACTCTGCCTCTCAGGCATCCAGTTCGACTTGACAACGGGTAACTCCAAACTGCCTAAATCCCTTGATCGATTTAACATCGATGTTAGTATCCTCATCCAACAGAGAGTCGCGAAGAAACCGAAGAATATCCCCTTATCCATCTTCAACTCCCCAACAATCGATGCTGTTGTTGTAGATGGAGGATGGGGTATCTGTGACGTAGAGGTTAGGTGCTTGCCTCTAGTTCCAAAAGTACTCGGTTCATACCTTCATGATTCCATGGTGATATTTGTCCAGAAATCCCTGATCTTAGTGATATCAATCTATGTCATCAATCTGAATCACTGTATCAATCATGATAATCTGTCATCAATCTATGATGTCAATCTATGATGTAAATCTATGATATCAATCTATGATATTCACCCACACACACTGAATACATAAACACACACACACACACACTGAATACATAAACACGCACACACACACTGAATACATGAATACTCACCACTCAATAACGCATAATACAAAAACACTCACTCATCGCACACAGACGTAAAAAACACACACAACACACAGTCAAACTTACTATACAACGACGCATACCATATAACCACACACGCAGCATACACATACAGACATTCATCACACAAGGCAAACATATAGATAACATTACTTTAGTAAACAATTTGCAGACATTTAGCTAACTATTAAATGTAATCACTCAACGGCAGCTAGGCAATAATTGAACCATGTCAACCACTCACTGAACGAGGCGTACAGAAAGTTGGGGAGATAAACGACAGAAGAAGTGAAAGTTCTTCATATAAAATCAATATCAGTCTGTCAGCAAGGATGTATTGAAGACGTGCATATGTGGCAAAGATATGACAGACCGTGTCTCCTTCATCGATTACATGTGACAAGATGAGCGCGCCGGAGGCTACGAGAAGATAAGATACAGGAGATGGCATAAATGAGATCAGATCAAGGTGATAGTTGGATGTCAGGGGTATATCATAGAACAAAGAGCTTTTTAGAAATTACGTCGCTGATTGCACGGGAGATAGCACAGAGGAAGGGAATGTGAGTAGGTATCTACAGCTTCATCTTCATCCTTCGCCTCTAAGGAAGCTTAGGTGCGCAACCAAGATTTTCCAAGCCCGCCTATCCAAGACCATCTTTTCCAGATCTCTCCACCTCTCTCCAAAATTCTTGCATCCCGTCTTAAACTCCTGTCTCCATTTGTTACTGGGTCTTTCCCTACCTCTATTGCTCTGGGGGTTCCATCGGTGAGTCTGTCTCGTGATGCTGTTAGGAGTTTCCTCAGTGTGTGTCCTATCCATCGCC
Source organism: Arion vulgaris (assembly GCA_020796225.1). Classification (NCBI taxonomy): domain Eukaryota; kingdom Metazoa; phylum Mollusca; class Gastropoda; order Stylommatophora; family Arionidae; genus Arion; species Arion vulgaris. The sequence goes on along the minus strand of CM036754.1, from coordinate 86,912,628 downwards.
ACCTTCTGCTCCTTATCTCTTGTTCCACCTGCCGTGTATCTATAGCTTCAGTAACAAATTATTTGTTGATATTATCGTTGCTTTCATCGCGTAAGAAAGTTGAAGATGTTGGATATGTGACCTCGTGAACATCGTAACACTATATTACTTTGTTTTAACGTGTGTCGTCATTGCTGCATAGTTTTACTGCAGTCTTCCTGATATTGATGACGTCATTGCTGCATAGTTTTACTGCAGTCTTCCTGATATTGATGACGTCATTGCTGCATAGTTTTACTGCAGTCTTCCCTGATATTGATGACGTCATTGCTGCATAGTTTTACTGTAGTCTTCCCTGATATTGATGACGTCATTGCTGCATAGTTTTACTGCAGTCTTCTTATATCAGTGATTCTCAAACAATGCATTACGTTGATCCTTAATACATTATTCTGCGCCCCGATTTATAGCATTCTGATGTTTACTGCAGTCTTCCTGATATTCAATGATGTCATTGCTGCATATCATTTACTCGATCAGTCTGTCCTGATATTGATGACTCATTTCTGCATGTTTACGCAGTCTTCCTGATTTGATGACTGTTTGCTGTCAATTAGTTTTACTGCAGCTTAGAACCTCTGTATACCTCTTAGCCCAGTTTAGCGCACTATATGATATACTATGCCAACGTCAGTTTCAAGTTGGTGATCTTCACTGGACGAAGCTGTCGCTTTCTGACTAGCCATTATCACTGAGCATAAATGATCTACGTCAATTCTATTGGTCTAGCATTGATGGCGACTGAGATCATGTCGTTAAGTCCATCTATGACAAGTTCTCACTGAATCCAGGGCGTAGCACTATGAGATTAGTTTTGTTCCTACTCACTAAACCATAGATTCCCAAACTTGTTCGGCCCACCGCCCACTTTGTACAACATCAACTTTGTAACACCGCCCACTTTGCACAACATCAACTTTGTAACACCGCCCACTTTGCACAACATCAACTTTGTAACACCGCCCACTTTGCACAACATCAACTTTGTAACACCGCCCACTTTGACAACATCAACTTTGTAACACGCCACTTTGACAACATCAACTTTGTAACACCGCCCACTTTGTACAACATCAACTTTGTAACACCGCCCACTTTGCACAACATCAACTTTGTAACACCGCCCTTGCAACATCACTTTGTAACACCACTTGACAACATCAACTTTGTAACACCGCCCACTTTGTACAACATCAACTTTGTAACACCGCCCACTTTGCACAACATCAACTTTGTAACACCGCCCACTTTGCACAACATCAACTTTGTAACACCGCCCACTTTGGACAACATCAACTTTGTAACACCGCCCACTTTGTACAACATCAACTTTGTAACACCGCCCACTTTGCACAACATCAACTTTGTAACACCGCCCACTTTGTACAACATCAACTTTGTAACACCGACCACTTTGTACAACATCAACTTTGTAACACCGCCCACTTTGTACAACATCAACTTTGTAACACCGCCCACTTTGTACAACATCAACTTTGTAACACCGCCCACTTTGTACAACATCAACTTTGTAACACCGCCCACTTTGTACAACATCAACTTTGTAACACCGCCCACTTTGACAACATCAACTTTGTAACACCGCCCACTTTGTACACATCAACTTAACACCACTTTGTACAACATCAACTTTGTAACACGCCCACTTTGACAACATCAACTTTGTAACACGCCCACTTTGTACAACATCAACTTTGTAACACGCCCACTTTGTACAACATCAACTTTGTAACACCGCCCACTTTGCACAACATCAACTTTGTAACACCGCCCACTTTGACAACATCAACTTTGTAACACGCCACTTTGTACAACATCAACTTTGTAACACCGCCCACTTTGGACAACATCAACTTTGTAACACCGCCCACTTTGTACAACATAAACTTTGTAACACCGCCCACTTTGTACAACATCAACTTTGTAACACCGCCCACTTTGTACAACATCAACTTTGTAACACCGCCCACTTTGTACAACATCAACTTTGTAACACCGCCCACTTTGCACAACATCAACTTTGTAACACCGCCCACTTTGGACAACATCAACTTTGTAACACCGCCCACTTTGTACAACATCAACTTTGTAACACCGCCCACTTTGTACAACATCAACTTTGTAACACCGCCACTTGTACAAATCAACTTTGTAACACGCCCTTTCAACATCAACTTTGTAACACCGCCCACTTTGTACAACATCAACTTTGTAACACCGCCCACTTTGGACAACATCAACTTTGTAACACCGCCCACTTTGTACAACATCAACTTGTAACACCGCCACTTTGCACAACATCAACTTTGTAACACCGCCACTTTGTACAACATCAACTTTGTAACACCGCCACTTTGTACAACATCAACTTTGTACACCGCTCACTTTGACAACATCAACTTTGTAACACCGACCACTTTGTACAACATCAACTTTGTAACACCGCCCACTTTGCACAACATCAACTTTGTAACACCGCCCACTTTGACAACATCAACTTTGTAAACGCCCACTTTGTCAACATCACTTTGTAACACCGCCCACTTTGCACAACATCAACTTTGTAATCCGCCCTTACATTATCAACTTTGACACGCCCACCTTTGTATCAACATCAACTACATGCCCACTTTGTCAACATCAACTTTGTAACACGCCCTGACAACATACTTTTCACCGCCTTTGTACACATCAACTTTGTCACGCCCCTTCTGTACAAATAATGACACTGCCACTTTCAGCATCACGTAACCGACTTTTCACAAGCTTGAACCCGTGCTCCTGCAACATCAATATTGTACCACTTGTACAAATCAACTTTGACACGCCGTCCACTTTGTAACTCAGACTTTGTAACACGCCACTTGCTAAACATCAACTGTAACACGCCACTTTTCAACATCAACTTGTAACCCGCACTTTGACTATTTGAACACCATACAAATCAACTTGCAACACCGCCAGCTTTGACAACATACTTTTGCCTTATGTAAAATCCTTTGTACTTACCCACTTTGTACAGACATCAATTTACAGTCACTTTGTACAACATCAACTATTGTAAGCACTTTGTACAACATCAACTTGTACACTATTATGATCACATCCAGTTGTACTCCCGCATTTGTACAACATCGGCGTTGTAGCACCGCCATTGTACAACATCACGTTGATACTCCCGCTTGTAGCAACATCAGCTGGTAAAGCACTTTGTCACATCAGGCGTTGTAACTCCGCCACTTTGCAAATCAATCTTAACCTCGCCACTTTGCTCAACTCACTTGTATCTTCCTCCACGTTTGATAGCATTCACAGCTTTTGAACGCCCTTTGAACATCAACTTTGAGCAGACTTGTACACATCCTTTTCCATTCATCATAGTGATTGAACCATTTGTAATCAATTTTGAACTACCTTGTCAACATCAATTAGAAACCACTTTGTACAAATCAACTAGTGTAATCACTTCGATTGACAACATCAACTTATTACACTGTCCTTTGTAAACATAACTTTTAAAATTTGCCATTTGTTTCACATCACTTTGTACGTCACACTGCAACATCGATTGTCGCCCATTGTAACATCAACTTTGTAACCGTTCGCTTTGCAACTCAGTATTTGTTTACCGCCCACTTTCTAAATCAGCTTTGTAAACCGCTCACTTTGCAGCATCAACTGGAACACGCCCTTTGTACAACATCAACTTTGTAAGCCCACTCGCCACTTTGCACAACATCAACTTTGTAACACCGCCCACTTTGTACAACATCAACTTTGTAACGCCCACCGCCCACTTTGCACAACATCAACTTTGTAACACCGCCCACTTTGCACAACATCAACTTTGTAATGCCTCCTCTCGATTATAACGATTTGCCAGCGCCCCACGCCAATATCGACATATATACATGCTCTATTTTCTCTAAAAGGTTTTAAAGCCGAAGAATTGCCTTCATTGCACCGGGTTTTACCTCATACGGCTCGGTCCCTCTCCGCAGAAATGGCATGCCACCTGCCGAGAGTATTGCACAGAGCACGAACTCCGTAGCTCCAGCAACAATTATATTGGTCTCTGAAAAAAAACTGCACGGAGCGGCGCGGTCCGGATTTGAACCCACGACCTTCGACTCACAAGGCGAAGGGCTAAACCACTTAACCACAGAGACCGCCCCCTATTGTATAATCTCCGTGTAGCGTATTGACTATTTGGAGAAATACAGAAAAAAGTGTGCCAATAGTGTCGCAGTTTGACAAATATTTTGTTTATGTGGTCTTGTCTTATCCACATGTGCCGTGAAGTGTTGTGGGGAGTTTCAGTTTTCTATCCTATGTCAAATATGCTGCATCTGTTGTTAGTCTTTGATGTAGCAGGATATATGTAATATTATCGATCCATCGGCAGGTTGATAGTCTTCCTCGGCAGGTTGATAGTCTTCCTCGGCAGGTTGATAGTCTTCCTCGGCAGGTTGATAGTCTTCCTCGGCAGGTTGATAGTCTTCCTCGGCAGGTTGATAGTCTTCCTCGGCAGGTTGATAGTCTTCCTCGGCAGGTTGATAGTCTTCCTCGGCAGGTTGATAGTCTTCCTCGGCAGGTTGATAGTCTTCCTCGGCAGGTTGATAGTCTTCCTCGGCAGGTTGATAGTCTTCCTCGGCAGGTTGATAGTCTTCCTCGGCAGGTTGATAGTCTTCCTCGGCAGGTTGATAGTCTTCCTCGGCAGGTTGATAGTCTTCCTCGGCAGGTTGATAGTCTTCCTCGGCAGGTTGATAGTCTTCCTCGGCAGGTTGATAGTCTTCCTCGGCAGGTTGATAGTCTTCCTCGGCAGGTTGATAGTCTTCCTCGGCAGGTTGATAGTCTTCCTCGGCAGGTTGATAGTCTTCAACGAGCTCTGAGTCCAGTTTGATGGCTGATATAGGAGCGAGATGGTAGTAGATCTGGTTTCATTCTCATTAGGTGATTGAACCATTTTATTTTTTGCTACCTTACTCAAAATTAAGAAACTCTACTTTTACAAGGATTCAATAGTGTATCCTTCAGATTGACATGCCATAACTCTAACTTATTTACCACATGTTGCCTTATGTTTAAAAGAAATACTAGTATTTGTTATTTTGTTTTCTTCTTCTTCTTTTGTCGTCACACTGCTACCGGGTTGTTGCCCAGTGTCATGGTTTTCTGTTTTTGTTTGCACTGTTATTTTGTTTTTAACTTTCTGAAATAGTTTTGTTTTTAACTTCCTGTTCAGGCGATTAGGGGATCGATGGGTCCGTAAAGAAGAAATTAATAATAAATATTTTAAAATAAATTGTTTTCGTGATTTTGCGATTGAATAATCATGAGGGTTTAAAATTAATTCTGCATTAAATTCATCTTATGCATCTTACAGATCCATTTTCATCAATTTTCTATTTCATGTATATAATCATTTAAAATTGACATGTATGACAGAATATATATCAATTTTCTATGTCAAGAAATAGAGCAGGTATATGGACGGAGGGGAGGTGTTGCAAATTTATAATGTGAGTGCTTACAAGTTTATGTTGTACAAAGTGGGCGGTGTGATGGGTGCGTTACAAAGTTTATGTTGTACAAGTGGAGTGTGAGGGATGTTGAAGTTTATTGTCACAGTGAGGTGAGATGCTTACAAATTAGTATTACAGAATGCGGTGTAGAATAGTTACAAAGTTTAGTGTTATACAAAGTGGAAGATGTCGAATAATTGAATCTATAGTTACATTATAGCATTAGTACATAAAACATTAGTATAATAATAAGAACATTAGTATATAATAAGAACATTAGTATAATAAGAACATTAGTATATAATAAGAACATTAGTATATAATAAGAACATTAGTATATAATAAGAACATTAGTATATAATAGAACATTTATATAATAAGAACATTAGTATATAATAAGAACATTAGTATATAATAAGAACATTAGTATATAATAAGAACATTAGTATATATAGAACATTATTATATAATAAGAACATTAGTATAATAATAAGAACATTAGTATAATAAGAACATTAGTATATAAGAACATTAGTATATAAGAACATTAGTATATAAGAACATTAGTATATAATAAGAACATTAGTATATAATAAGAACATTAGTATATAATAAGAACATTAGTATAATAATAAGAACATTAGTATATAATAAGAACATTAGTATAATAATAAGAACATTAGTATATAAGAACATTAGTATATAAGAACATTAGTATATAAGAACATTAGTATAATAAAGAACATTATATATAATAAGAACATTAGTATAATAATAAGAACATTAGTATAATAAGAACATTAGTATAATAATAAGAACATTAGTATATAATAAGAACATTAGTATAATAATAAGAACATTAGTATATAATAAGAACATTAGTATAATAAGAACATTAGTATATAATAAGAACATTAGTATAATAATAAGAACATTAGTATATAATACGAACATTAGTATAATAAGAACATTAGTATATGACATCGTCAGAATAGTTGTGTATAAGAACATTGTAAAAATAGTAGATAAGAATGTACTCAACTCAACAGCTTGGACTAATGATTTGATCTAATCTATTCAGTGCGTGATGTAGCGGTTTAACCACTAGACCATCAATCTTCAGACAGAGGATCAATTCTCGGGCTTATGATAGTCTGTTTTGTTGCTGTTAGTACCAGGGTAGGGGTGGGAGGTATGTCTTACAATCACATTAATTAGACCTCTTGCGGACTTCATGGCGGCAGGCAACCCTTTACTTCAGACATTGCTCGTAATTATTCATTCATTTATAACACAAGATTGATTGATTGATTGATTAACTAAACCGTTGGGATTACACTTGAATGAATCGTTATGTGTGATCAGATATATTTCTTACCAAGTAAAGTATCGGCGGTAGTTCGCGATCTCCATAGCACTAGCAATAGTCGTTTATGTTAAAACTATGTTCAACTATACACACGAACGATAACTCTATGAGAACGTCAACATTTCTTCGTCTCTAATTCTGTTTTGTCTCAGAGTGTCAGCTCAGTCAGCTCAGAGTGTCAGCTCAGAGTGTCAGCTCAGAGTGTCAGCTCAGAGTGTCAGCTCAGAGGTCAGCTCAGAGGTCGCTCAGAGTGTCAGCTCAGGGCCAGCTCAGAGTGCCAGCTCAGAGTGTCAGCTCAGAGGCAGCTCAGAGTGTCAGCTCAGAGTGTCAGCTCAGAGTGTCAGCTCAGAGTGTCAGCTCAGAGTGTCAGCTCAGAGTGTCAGCTCAGAGTGTCAGGATAAGAAGATATTTCTAGAATAGGATTTTGTGAACGCTTCATAAACAGCGTCTTTCGTCGTCTCTGCTATCTCTGAGGACCACCTTTTGCGTAGACGGCCTTTTGCTTTGTATCCACTGTATCGGAGTAGCTTTGTTCTTTTGCTGTGTATCCACTGTATCTGAGTAGCATTGTTCTTTTGCTGTGTATCCACTGTATCGGAGTAGCTTTGTTCTTTTGCTTTGTATCCACTGTATCGGAGTAGCTTTGTTCTTTTGCTGTGTATCCACTGTATCTGAGTAGCTTTGTTCTTTTGCTGTGTATCCACTGTATCGGAGTAGCTTTGTTCTTTTGCTGTGTATCCACTGTATCGGAGTAGCTTTGTTCTTTTGCTTTGTATCCACTGTATCGGAGTAGATTTGTTCTTTTGCTGTGTATCCACTGTATCGGAGTAGCTTTGTTCTTTTGCTGTGTATCCACTGTATCTGAGTAGCTTTGTTCTTTGCTGTGTATCCACTGTATCTGAGTAGCTTTGTTCTTTTGCTTTGTATCCACTGTATCGGAGTAGCTTTGTTCTTTTGCTGTGTATCCACTGTATCTGAGTAGCTTTGTTCTTTTGCTTTGTATCCACTGTATCGGAGTAGCTTTGTTCTTTTGCTTTGTATCCACTGTATCCACTGTATCGGAGTAGCTTTGTTCTTTTGCTGTGTATCCACTGTATCGGAGTAGCTTTGTTCTTTTGCTTTGTATCCACTGTATCGGAGTAGCTTTGTTCTTTTGCTGTGTATCCACTGTATCGGAGTAGCTTTGTTCTTTTGCTTTGTATCCACTGTATCGGAGTAGCTTTGTTCTTTTGCTGTATCCACTGTATCGGAGTAGCTTTGTTCTTTTGCTGTGTATCCACTGTATCGGAGTAGCTTTGTTCTTTTGCTGTGTATCCACTGTATCGGAGTAGCTTTGTTCTTTTGCTGTGTATCCACTGTATCGGAGTAGCTTTGTTCTTTTGCTTTGTATCCACTGTATCTGAGTAGCTTTGTTCTTTTGCTTTGTATCCACTGTATCGGAGTAGCTTTGTTCTTTTGCTTTGTATCCACTGTATCCACTGTATCGGAGTAGCTTTGTTCTTTTGCTGTGTATCCACTGTATCTGAGTAGCTTTGTTCTTTTGCTTTGTATCCACTGTATCGGAGTAGCTTTGTTCTTTTGCTGTGTATCCACTGTATCGGAGTAGCTTTGTTCTTTTGCTTTGTATCCACTGTATCGGAGTAGCTTTGTTCTTTTGCTGTGTATCCACTGTATCGGAGTAGCTTTGTTCTTTTGCTGTGTATCCACTGTATCGGAGTAGCTTTGTTCTTTTGCTGTGTATCCACTGTATCGGAGTAGCTTTGTTCTTTTGCTGTGTATCCACTGTATCGGAGTAGCTTTGTTCTTTTGCTTTGTATCCACTGTATCGGAGTAGCTTTGTTCTTTTGCTTTGTATCCACTGTATCCACTGTATCGGAGTAGCTTTGTTCTTTGCTGTGTATCCACTGTATCGGAGTAGCTTGTTCTTTTGCTTTGTATCCACTGTATCGGGTAGCTTTGTTCTTTGCTGTGTATCCACTGTATCGGAGTAGCTTTGTTCTTTTGCTTTGTATCCACTGTATCGGAGTAGCTTTGTTCTTTTGCTGTGTATCCACGTATCGGAGTAGCTTTGTTCTTTTGCTTTGTATCCACTGTATCGGAGTATCTTTGTTCTTTTGCTTTGTATCCACTGTATCGGAGTATCTTTGTTCTTTTGCTTTGTATCCACTGTATCGGAGTATCGGAGTATCATCGCTCTTTGAGAAACATTAAATTTGTTGTATCCACTGTATCGGAGTAGCTTTGTTCTTTTGCTTTGTATCCACTGTATCGGAGTAGCTTTGTTCTTTTGCTGTATCCACTGTATCGGAGTAGCTTTGTTCTTTTGCTTTGTATCCACTGTATCGGAGTAGCTTTGTTCTTTTGCTTTGTATCCACTGTATCGGAGTATCTTTGTTCTTTTGCTTTGTATCCACTGTATCGGAGTATCTTTGTTCTTTTGCTTTGTATCCACTGTATCGGAGTAGCTTTGTTCTTTTGCTTTGTATCCACTGTATCGGAGTATCGGAGTATCATCGCTCTTTGAGAAACATTAAATTTGTTGTATCCACTGTATCGGAGTAGCTTTGTTCTTTTGCTTTGTATCCACTGTATCGGAGTAGCTTTGTTCTTTTGCTGTGTATCCACTGTATCGGAGTAGCTTTGTTCTTTTGCTTTGTATCCACTGTATCGGAGTAGCTTTGTTCTTTTGCTTTGTATCCACTGTATCGGAGTAGCTTTGTTCTTTTGCTTTGTATCCACTGTATCGAGATCGGAGTATCATCGCTCTTTGAGAAACATTAAATTTGTTGTATCCACTGTATCGGAGTAGCTTTGTTCTTTTGCTTTGTATCCACTGTATCGGAGTAGCTTTGTTCTTTTGCTGTGTATCCACTGTATCGGAGTAGCTTTGTTCTTTTGCTTTGTATCCACTGTATCGGAGTATCTTTGTTCTTTTGCTTTGTATCCACTGTATCGGAGTATCTTTGTTCTTTTGCTTTGTATCCACTGTATCGGAGTATCGGAGTATCATCGCTCTTTGAGAAACATTAAATTTGTTGTATCCACTGTATCGGAGTAGCTTTGTTCTTTTGCTTTGTATCCACTGTATCGGAGTAGCTTTGTTCTTTTGCTGTGTATCCACTGTATCGAGTAGCTTTGTTCTTTCTTGTATCCACTGTATGAGTACTTTGTTCTTTTGCTTTGATCCACTGTATCGGAGTAGCTTTGTTCTTTGCTTTGTATCCACTGTATCGGAGTATCGATATCATCGCTCTTTGAGAAACATTAAATTTGTTGTATCCACTGTATCAGTAGAACTTTGTTCTTTTGCTTGTATCCACTGTATCGGAGTAGCTTTGTTCTTTGCTGTTATCCACTGTATCGGAGTAGCTTTGTTCTTTGCTTTGTATCCATGTATCAGAGTAGCTTTGTTCTTTGCTTTGTATCCACTGTATCGAGTAGCTTTGTTCTTTGGCTTTGTATCCACTGTATCGGTAGCTTTGTTCTTTGCTTTGTATCCACTGTACAGTAGCTTTGTTCTTTTGCTTTGTATCCACTGTATCGGAGTAGCTTTGTTCTTTTGCTTTGTATCCACTGTATCGAGTAGCTTTGTTCTTTTGCTTTGTATCCATGTATCGGAGTAGCTTTGTTCTTTGCTTTGTATCCACTGTATCGAGTATCATCGCTTTTTGAAAACATTAAATTTGTGTATCCACTGTATCAGAGCTTTGTTCTTTTGCTTGTATCCACTGTATCGATAGCTTTGTTCTTTTGCTGTGTATCCACTGTATCGAGAGCTTTGTTCTTTTGCTTTGTATCCACTGTATCGGAGTAGCTTTGTTCTTTTGCTTTGTATCCACTGTATCAGGGTAGCTTTGTTCTTTTGCTTTGTATCCACTGTATCGGAGTAGCTTTGTTCTTTGCTTTGTATCCACTGTATCGAGAGCTTTGTTCTTTGCTGTGTATCCACTGTATCTGAGTAGCTTTGTTCTTTTGCTTTGTATCCACTGTATCGGAGTAGCTTTGTTCTTTTGCTTTGTATCCACTGTATCGGAGTAGCTTTGTTCTTTTGCTTTGTATCCACTGTATCGGAGTAGCTTTGTTCTTTTGCTGTGTATCCACTGTATCTGAGTAGCTTTGTTCTTTTGCTTTGTATCCACTGTATCGGAGTAGCTTTGTTCTTTTGCTTTGTATCCACTGTATCGGAGTAGCTTGTTCTTTTGCTTTGTATCCACTGTATCGAGTAAGCTTTGTTTTTGCTTTTATCCACTGTATGAGTATCATCGTCTTTGAGAAACATTAAATTTGTTGTACCAACTTGTTTCTTGATGAAGTTTAGTACTGATGTTGTACCACTTGTTTCTTGATGAAGTTTAGTACTGTTGTGAACCACTTGTTTCTTGATGAAGTTTAGTACTGATGTTGTACCCACTTGTTTCTTGATGAAGTTTAGTACTGATGTTGTACCCACTTGTTTCTTGATGAAGTTTAGTACTGATGTTGTACCCACTTGTTTCTTGATGAAGTTTAGTACTGATGTTGTACCACTTGTTTCTTGATGAAGTATAGTACTGATGTTGTACCCACTTGTTTCTTGATGAAGTTTAGTACTGATGTTGTACCAAACCTTTTTCCCTGATGTCTTCATTTGATAAATCAATAACATCAGAGTCTTGTATATTCTTTCTTTCTCCACCTTGGCCTCTAAAAACATAGGTTTGCAGCCATAGCTTCTACGTCCGCCTATCCACGGCATCTTGAACGCCGCATATCCCGGCCATCTTTCTTTAATCTCTTCCTCCCTTCCCATTTTATTGTATTCTATCTCAAACTCCCGTCTCCAGTTGTTCCTGTGTTTTCTATTACCTCTATTGTCCTGGGAATACCATCGAGTGCCTGTCTGGGATAATGTCATGGGTTTCCTTAGTGTATGTCCATCAAGCGCCACCTTCTGCTGCTTATCTCGTCTTCTCCTCAGTTGTCCTGCTATATCCCACAGTTCCTGTTTGTTGTCCTGTCATACCTTCTCAGATAGAGTATCGAGAAATATTCTGTCTTTGTGTCTGTATTGGACGGCAAACAACGTAATTTGTTTGTTTTATCGATAGAAGATAAAGATGCAGTAAAATTATGTAGCAGCTATGACAACAATAAAAGCTGGTACTGAGTTTACAAATTTCAAACACAATATACATCGACGTTTCGACCACAATGCCTTATAAGCAAAGGATGTAAAGAGAAGAATCAAACTTCCTTTCACAAACGTACATTGAGGGTCCTGTGGCTAAGTGGTTAAACTTTGCATTGCGTTACATGAATAGTTTGAATCGACCTCGCGTTCTGTTCACGATGCATTTATTTCAGCGACCTATAAATGTGCCGGAGCTCGAAGTTCATGCTTGTATAATACTCGGCAGGTGGCTGCCACTTGCAAAGAGGACGAACCATATGTAAAACCGGCAACGAAGTCAATCATGTGGCTTGAGACATAATATAAACAGTCAAGTGTAGCTTGAGACATAATATAAACAGTCAAGTGTGGCTTGAGACATAATATAAACAGTCAGGCAATAATTCATCTAAGGTCATAAAATGAAAATATGTGACTTAAAACGAAAACGAAAAAATGTGAAAACTAGAAATGGAAAAAAACGATGGAACCATAATAATCAAATATATACATTTAAAATATACACATATGTTATGGAGTATTCTTCTTCTTCACGTTTTAACTCCCAACGGAGCACAGGTCTTCAACAAACTTCTTCCAGCCCGACCTCTTTCTTATCATCTCTTCCAATTATCTCCATGTCTTGCTTATCCTTTTAATATCAGTTTCCAGCTCTCTTCTCCAGGTACGTCTAGAGTCTAGACCTTCCCCTATTCCTCTTTCCCTGCGGGTTCCAAAACAGTGCATGTCTAGCAATGCTTCTTTTCGCTCTTCTCAATTTTTGTCCTATTCATCGCCAGCGTCTTTTCCTTAGCTCTTTCTCCACTGTTATCTGCTTAGTTCTTTCTCTGAGTTCCTCGTTCGTAATTTTATCATACCATCTCAGTCTCTCTATTCTACGTAAACATCCTTTTATGAAGATCTGTAGTTTTTCTGGTGGTTTCTTTTGTTGTTATCCATGTTTCCGAGTCATACTTCTATTCTTCTTCTGCTTCTACTTCTTCTGCTTCTTCTGCTTCTTCTTCTTCGAATGCTCCATATTGACCACTTGTTAACGATTCTATGTGATTCGTATGTGATCTGAGCCTCAGAGCGATCGTACATTGTGCCAGTTATGAGCATACAAGTAGGCCATCGCATCATATTTCTTCGACGCTTTTTATTTACTAGAGTTGCTTTCCTAGGTGCTTACCTCAGTCGACTTGTAGGCCGGATTGTTACTATTCTTTGCTCTCCTTGCGAGCCCTGACAACACACGGGTGTCTGAGCCATAAAACAGCTCTGACTTGACATCAGATTGAAAGTTATGGAACATGAGAAGTCTCCTTCTTCTTCTTTACCGTTCGGTTCTTTACGAACAATTTGAATCACTTTTGTGATATGTTTGATCTTGCCAAGAACATGTATACGTTGTACATTGGTTTGGGGGCCGTAAACGCATAGACTTCTACACATTTAGGACATGCGCATCCGATTTCAGCCAAACCTCCTTAGTCGCATCTTACGACATGCGTGGCAGGTAACAGTGGTTCTATTCTTTACACCCAAATTTGGGCCCCGGTAACCACTCGGGCGAAATGAGAAGTGAATTTGTTTATATTTTGTCTTTGAGAAGTAGCTTCCCTTTAGTTTCCTTGCAATACAGGTATTAAAGGTGTGCCCGGATGTACGGTTACGTGATTGATATATCGTTGTTTTGCTAGCTGGTATCTAGGTCACGAGTGTCAGGTAACTCCATCATTGTTATAATATCCGTGTTGTGTAATTACAATACAATAACATAACTTGATCTTTTCGTTTCTGATCTTCTTGTCGTCTCAACTTTAGTCTTTCTATCATTTCTGATTGTTCTTTGATCTCACTTTGTTTTTACTATCATTGTCTGATTCTTCTTTGTTCAACTTTAGAGTTTCTCTATCATTTCGAGTTCTCTTGTCGTCCAACTTTGAGTCTTTCTACATTTCGATTGTTGAGTTCTGAATCACTGTTTGTACTTATCATTGTCGTCCATTTCTTCTTCCTTTTGTGTCACACTGTTACCGAGTTGTTGCCCAGTGTCGTCACACTGTTACTGAGTTGTTGTCCAGTGTCGTCACACTGTTACCGAGTTGTTGCCCAGTGTCGTCACACTGTTACCGAGTTGCTGCCCAGTGTCGTCACACTGTTACCGAGTTGTTGCCCAGTGTCGTCACACTGTTACCGAGTTGTTGCCCAGTGTCGTCACACTGTTACCGAGTTGTTGCCCAGTGTCGTCACACTGTTACCGAGTTGTTGCCCAGTGTCGTCACACTGTTACCGAGTTGTTGCTCAGTGTCGTCACACTGTTACCGAGTTGTTGCCCAGTGTCGTCACACTGTTACCGAGTTGATGCCCAGTGTCGTCACACTGTTACCGAGTTGTTGCCCAGTGTCGTCACACTGTTACCGAGTTGTTGCCCAGTGTCGTCACACTGTTACCGAGTTGTTGCCCAGTGTCGTCACACTGTTACCGAGTTGTTGCCCAGTGTCGCCACACTGTTACCGAGTTGTTGCCCAGTGTCGGGATTTTCTGAGGAGTTTGTTTTGTCTTGCGTTGCACTAGTTCCTTGGGCGAGTTATTTTTGCTTTCTGTCAGTTATGTTATGCTATGTTATGTTATGTTATGTTATGTGATCGACATCATGGCACATTGGGCATTCCCATTCGTGATCTGTCCTCCGCTGCTACAGCCATACCAAAGTCCATTTGTTCACCGTACCCATGAGAAGTTGATGACTATATCTTTCTCTCTCTAACCACGAAGGCGACACTGTCTGACATGTTCAAACTTAACGCCTAATTCTCGAACTCGTTCCAGTGTTTGAGACTTGCCCATGTCACTTAATTAAGAGCGTACCGCATTGATGATACCGGCTCTGTTCATAGTTCTGCCCGTTTGAGTCGGGGCACTGTTTGCAAGAAAGTCAGCACGCTCGTTACCCTGCACGTTTCTGGCAGTATTCTGTTATGCCATTTTCATCTTTTTTTCGCCTTCTTCCCCTGGCATTCATTCCTGATGTTCTGTTGTAGAAGACACAGTGGAGTTTGGTTGCATTCTTATTAAGTAGCCGAACCACTTCATTTCATTTTGTTTCCTCTTATGCTGATTTACTTCAAGACAAGTGTTCTGTGCCAACTTTCTTTCTTATGCTGATGTTGGTGACTTTTTTCTCAATGTAATTCAAGCTAGATTCTGTGCCAACTTTCTTTCTTATGCTGATGTTGGTGACTGTTTCTCAATGTAATTCAAGCAAGGTTCTGTGCAACTTTCTTTCTTATGCTGATGTTGGTGACTTTGTTTCTCAATGTAATTCAAGCAAGTGAGTTGCTGTTCAATGACTAACTGTTCTTCTTCTTATGCTGATGTTGGTGACTTTGTTTCTCAATGTAATTCAAGCAAGGTTCTGTGCCAACTTTCTTTCTTATGCTGATGTTGGTGAGACTTTTTTGTCTTTTCTGCTGTTGTTGGTAGCTCTTCCGGCATCGTCTTTCACATGTAGTTTTTTACGACTGTGTTTTGCTCATTGTCCATGTTTGGCTCTGGTAACATAAAGTAGGTATGAAAATGGTGTTGATCATCTATTGTTTAGCTGTCAGTAAAATTTCTGAGGACCTTAACATGAGTTATTTAACTATTTCTCCTTTATTTCCATCTTTATAAACTTGATATACTTTTTAGTTATTATGTTCTGTTCTGTTCTGTTCTGTTCTTTTCTGTTCTGTTTTCTTCTCTCACTCTTCTACTTGCTTCCAACTTTCGGCCCTCCTCCTTCCCTCTT
This sequence comes from Arion vulgaris, assembly GCA_020796225.1. Classification (NCBI taxonomy): domain Eukaryota; kingdom Metazoa; phylum Mollusca; class Gastropoda; order Stylommatophora; family Arionidae; genus Arion; species Arion vulgaris. The sequence continues at coordinate 86,896,729 of CM036754.1, read as the reverse complement.
CTAATACATTACTTCTGATCTCTCTCTCATATTATTGGTTTCTCTCAAATTGTCCCACTCCATATCTTACACACTCTCATTTCTTCCACATAACTACACTCAACTTCTCTCACTTCCTCAACATTACGCTCCCTCTCCCTTCCAAACACCCTCCAGCCCCCATAACCACCCTATCTCTCCCTTGCAAGCCTTGACCTTCTCCCTTCCAAACACCCTCCCTCTCCCCTCCTCTCTCCTCCAAGCACCCTCTTCTCTATCATATTCTACCCATTTTCCTCTCACCATCTTTCTCACATTACTTCTAATTCTTCTACCCACCTTTTCACACCCCCACACCCCTCCTTCACAGCATATCTACCCCCTACCATATTTTACCCCAACAATCTTCCCCATTGAACTATCACCTCCTACCCCCTCCCTCCCTCCAACACTGCTGGTTTGTCGGTATGTAGGTGAAAGTCTTGACTAGTCTCCCCACTTACTCCCTCCTCCTCCTCACCTCAACCGCCCTTAAGTACCACGGTAAAGCTGACTTAATAATATCTTTAGTCACCTCCTGGATCTCCCATCATTATCATCTAATAGTCTGTCTACTTGCTAGTTTTCCTTTCTTCAGCCTGGTCGCTTCCATCCAACGACCTTTCCTTCCCTTTCTTTTCTTTCTCTTTTCTTTCTCTTTACCCATTTCTATCTTTCTACCTTTTTTGTTTTATTTCTTCCTGTATTCTTTCTTTCTACATTTATTTCTTTATCAATTCCGCCAGTCCTTTATTGCATGCGTATTCCTTTCCTTTTGCCTTGATTTTTTCTTTCTACGTTTCTTCATGTCCATTTTTTTCAGTTTCTTTCTTTAGTGTATTACGTCTTGTCTTTCTTTCTTTCCTCTTCCTCTTCCTTCCTTCCTTCCTTGCTGTCTTTTTCATTTTATTCTTTCTTTCTTTCTTTATTTCCTCTTCCCTTTCCTTCCTTCCTTCCTTGCTGTCTTTTTCCTTTTATTCTTTCTTTCTTTCTTTCCTCTTCCCTTTCCTTCCTTCCTTGCTGTCTTTTTCCTTTTATTCTTTCTTTCTTTCCTCTTCCCTTTCCTCTTTCCTTCCTTCCTTGCTGTCTTTTCCTTTATTCTTTCTTTCTACCTTCTTTTATTTCTTTATCTGCGATTTGTTTTCTTTGTTTCTTATATTTTCCTCTCTTTCTTTGCTTTTTTTCACCTTATTTTCTTTGAACAAGGAAGATCTTATTTTGTATAGACCATTTGGACCCTTTATGTTCGCAGACATCAGTCACGAGTCTCAGACTTACTTACTTAAAGACTAGCAGTCATCCTCAGACTGTCATATGATTGATTGATTGACTGATTGATTGATTGATTGATTGAGCGAAGAATGAAACATAATGTTGAAATGCGTCCTAACACTACATCCGTTTTTCATTTGCAGTTGCAGTACAAATCCGTGTTTATAGAGTTAGCGCTAAGTTAGGTTGTTAGCCCTGAACTTCTTCTTCTTTTGTCTCACACTGTTCCGGGTTGTTGCCTAGTGTCATGGTTTTCTGTTTTTGTCTTCCGCTGTTCTAGTGGCTTGTGTGATATTTATTTTTGCTTTTTGACAAGATTCTGCTATGCCTTCTTTATCCATCGTTTTCATTGTCTTCCTCTCGCCTACATACCTGATGTTCTGTTGTCGAAGACTGTGCATACAGTGGAGTTTAGTTGCATTCTTATTAAGTGACCGAACCACCACATTCTAAGTCACTGAACAAATCCGTGAATACCTGGCAAATATTGACCAACAGAACATGCATGTGTACAGATCATCATTATCAGGTGCCGTGCCGGCTGGTGTAGGCGATCATGGATCTCCACAAATCTCTGTCGTTAGTGTTTGATGTGTACAGATGGATTACTGATAAGATGTTATGTATATAAACAAATATATATGTGATATTAGATCTGCTGAGTTTTAGTACAACTTGTCGTGAGATTAGACTTGTCATAATGCAGACCGTCATAGGCGACCCATAAACTATTTTTTACTATTTAACTAGATAATTATGTTACCGGAACACCCTAGCCATGGACAAGAGGAAAAGAAAGTCTTGCTCAGTGCTCTTTCATACAGTCGAAATCGTTCTCTACATAAACGGAGTACATCACGCAAGGCTATGTTATGGCGTGATATTGAATAAGTGATATATATATATATATATCTTCCTCTCGGGCCTGCAAGTCATTTCTCCATACCGCTCTGTCCTGGGCACTCGCTCAATCTCTTCCATGAAATTGAGTTCGATATTTCTTGCTTCTCTCAGCAAAGTTTGTTTCAGGGTCTCCCTAGGTTTTCCTCTATTTCTTTAACTCTTTGCCTCACACTTCAATGCGTGATTTGGTATTCTTTGCTCTTTTCTTCTCAGAGTATGCCCAACATATCTGCAATCTTTCCTTCTAGTAATGCCATTACATTGATCAGACATTTCTCGATTTCAACATTCTCACTAATTTGCAATATATAACTCCAGTCTTTCAAACCTAAATTAGAATCTATCATAGAACTGCAAGTTATATAGTTTTAAAATTAAATTAAGAATTTTCAATTGCAATGTTATATCAATCCTAACATATGCCAGCGAGAGTTGGAAAATGACTAAAGATATAGAAAGCAAGTTGAATGCTTTGAAAATAGATGTCTGGAAAATAATAAACATAAAATGGAACGAATTCAGAGAAGTGATGAAATCAGAGAAATGTCTGGTCAACCACTAGTAACAACTATTATAACAAGGAGAAGATGAAATGTTGGGCACACCTTGAGAAGAAATGATCATAAAGCAGGCTTTGAAGTGGGAGGTAAATGTTTCCAGAAAGATATGACTCTCTAGGGAAATTATGAAACGTATTTTACTGAGAGAGGCGAGAAATATTGGACTCAATTCCATACAGGAATTTGAACAAGTTTCTCAGGACAGAGCGGTTTAGAGAAATTGCTTGTATGCGCTATGTAACGTAGAGATATACGATAGTATAAAAAAATAAAAATAATAGGAAAGTAAGGTAAGCTCGCTATTCTGTCGGATGAAATGAACATTTACTTAAGTACATATGTATATTTAAGTTTGCTTCACACACCGCAACTGCGTCTTAGTAGCTTCGGAAGGCAAGGATGACTGAACGGGTGTCACGAGAACAGAAATTACGCCGCACATTGTCCCACATCGCATACAGCGAGACTACATCGAGTTACAAAACTGACAGATAGCTATCGAGTCGTCACTACCTGAGTTCTAGACATACGGCCGTTGTTTCTATAGAGTTTGTGTGTGCGTGTGAGTGTTAATGCGACGCGGGTTGAAAATATTGCAAAGCATGACTAGATCATGTGATCAACGAATAGAAAAAGTGGGCGGGGTATAGGAAAAACACATCGATACCTTGTATTTCCGCAGCAAATGCTCGTGCGATCTCGGATGGGCTGTTAATTCTTCAAAGTGTTTGTTTATTCGGGTATTTGAAAAGATGAATCTGTTTAGTAATATAACTCACGAAATAAATCATTTGTGGAGTTGTCAAATGTAGATTTGGTTGTATATCTATTTATTTAGTTTGGTCGCAAGATTGTAAGTATGGTCTTTATTATAACATTATTCTCCTGTTGCCAGGTTGAACTAAACAATTTTTGGTTAATGTGGTTCGCATAATTGTTAGCACAGAACTGACAGTCATTATCATTATTATCGTTGTTATTATAATCATCATCATCATCATGAGTTATGTCAGGATCATCAAAATCAGCATCATCATTATTAGCATTATCGTTATCACATCATCATCATGTTATTAGCATCATCGAAGTTGTCGACGTCTCTACATTCATAACATCATCATGATGTTCTCATCATCCCATCGTGATCAATTTATCACATGTCATGTACATATCATACTTGTCATGAAACCATCACACGTTCCAAATCATGATCTATCTCAACATGTCCAATTCATGATCTCATCTCAACAGTCCACATATGATCTATTTCAACACGTGCACATTGGATCTATTCTCAACACTCACATCATGATCTCATCTCAACTCCACATCATGATTTCTAGTTCCAACACGTCATGCAGATCTTCATTCAACAGCCACATCATGATTCATCTCAATACCTAAATCATGATCTATTTCAAAGTCCACATCTGATCTCATCCTCAAACGTCACATCATGATTCATCTCAATATCTAATCATGATCTCTATTTCAAACTGCTATCATGATCTCAATTCAAACGTCCACATTGATTCATCTCAAACGTTACATCATGATCTCATCTCAACCTTCACATCATGATTCATTTCAACACGTCCACATATGATCTCTATCTCACATTTCTCAATAATATTCTTGTCACATATCACTTGTCATACAGTTCTCAGCGCATCATCATCGTTGACAATCTTATCATCATCACACTATTCATCACCTCATTCATAAAACTATTCACATCAACACCATAATTCTACCTTATCTATCATCACCATCATCGGTCCCCATCACGTTATCACCAGCATCATCTGAAATTTCATCATTACATCATAATTATTATCATCATATTCATCATCATGTAACCATAACTTAGTCAATAACAATACAACTGTCAGGCTATAATGAGCATTACAATGTTAGTTGCTCCGATTCAGTATTACTCGCCCTGGCAAGTGTTACTGACTAGCACAGTGTTACCTGTCTGGCACATTGTTACTTTCCTTTGGCACACTGTTACATGCCTGGCACATTGTTACTTGCGCCCTGCAATTGTTACCTGCCCGGCACATTGTTACCTTTCCTGGATAGTGTTACCTCGCTCCTAACAGTGTTACTCCTGGCACAGTGTACCTTCCTGTCACAGTGTTACCTGCCTGGCATAGTGTTACCTGCTCTGGAAGTGTTACTAGCCACTGGCACATTGTTACTCCTGGACAGTGTTACTTGCCTCGCAAGTGTTACCTCCCCTGGCACAGTGTTACTTGCCTTGACACAGTGTTACTTGCCCTGTTGCCTTGACAGTAGCTATTGCCTGCACAGTGTTTGCCCTGGCACAGTGTACTGCCGCACATTGTTATTGCCGGCACAGCGTCAGCGCTGGGTATTAAATCATCAGCGTACGGCGTCGATTCAATGGATGATTCATTAGTTACCTAACTTGAAATCGTACAACTGTTTTTCTATAATATTCAAAATACGACTAGTCATCACAGTGCAAGTTGAATGTTGAATCTGAATGTTTACTGAGAATAATGAGGCACCTATGGGAGCGCGTGAGGGAGAACTATTGATTCCAATATATGCTGGATAGGAAAGCTGAGACATAACACAATACTAAACTTTCACTTCAGCACAAGTAGATATCAATGGATGTTCTATAAACAGTGCTAGCTAGCAGTGCAAGCAATTGTCTTAACTGAAATAGCTAGTTACATGGAAGAAAACTTTAAATAATGCATATACTCAGTGCTAGTAGCAAATGATAACTCTGATACATCAGTGCTAGCTAGCATTAATGAAGAATAGAATGCTTATATATCATGATTGTTAATGTTGTTCTTAGTGCTATAGCACAACATTTTCATATCATCCAAATATATTAATGTTGTTTATTTACAGTGTTATTTTGTTGAGAAATAGTTCAGCTGTTCTATTTGATTATTAATATTTTAATAAAATAGGTGGTGTCCTTCATGTGATGAAGTAGATTGTGGCTTAAAATTTAATAGTGACATTATATTCAAACTGTGTATTGAAAGAGTGATGAAGAGTATATATTTTTGTAAAGGCTAACATAATTGTTGTTTGGGAGACTTTTCTGATGATCAGAGTTTTGATGGTGTTAAGCCTAAAAAGTTTCCAATTATTCAGTTGTAATAGAAACAGAACATAGATAATAGATTAAGAAGTAAGAGTTGATAGAGTGAAATTCTGTGGAAATAGATTCATATATATTATATAAACGTTATTGTGATTTATCTGACAATGTAAGATAATTATAATAACTGCAAACTGATTTCTTCAGCCCAATGTCTCTCAGGTTGTGGTAAATATCATGTGAGTATTATAGTTATCATTGTCATCATCAACAATATCATCTTGCTATTTTATCATCATATATAATCATCCATATAGTCATCTTATAGATATAATTCGTACTTTATCGTTAGCTGAGTGCATAAGTAATTTCTCCATACTGCTCTGCCTGGCAACTAGCTAACTCTTTATGAATGAGTTCCAATTCTTGCGCCTTTCAGTAAAGTTCTTTCAGTTCTGGATCGTCTTCTTCTTGAACTCTTGATCCCACTTCAATGCCTGTTGGTATTCTTGATCATTTCTTCTGATATCTCACCATACTCCATTCTTTTCTTATAATTATGTTATTCATGGTTGAGAAATTCTTCCAGAGATGCAACATATTTACATCTTCTTTCTTGTAAATGTGTTACTAGTGGTTGAGCAGATATTTTTCTCAGAGTATGCCCAACATATTTCCATCTTCTCTTCTTGTAACAGTTGTTACTGTGGTTGACAAGATATTTCTGATTTCATCCTTCATGAATTCGTCATATTATGATCTATAATCGTCATCATTTCAGTGATCATAATCGTCATCATTTCAGATCTTATAATCGTATCATTTCAGTGATCTATAATCGTTATCATTATGATCTATAATCGTTAATTTCAGTGACATAATCTACATTTAGTGATCTATGAATCGTTATCATTTCAGTGATCTATAATCGTTATCATTTCAGTGATCTATAATCGTTATCATTTCAGTGATCTATAATCGTTATCATTTCAGTGATCTATAATCGTCATCATTTCAGTGATCTATAATCGTCATCATGTCAGTGATCTATAATCGTTACATTTCAGTGATTATAATCGTCATCTCAGTGATCTAAATCGTCATCATTTCAGTGATCTATAATCGTCATCATTTCAGTGATCTATAATCGTTATCATTTCAGTGATCTATAATCGTCATCATTTCAGTGATCTATAATCGTCATCATTTCAGTGATCTATAATCGTTATCATTTCAGTGATCTATAATCGTTATCATTTCAGTGATCTATAATCGTTATCATTTCAGTGATCTATAATCGTCATCATTCTCTACCTTTATCTTCATCATTTATTATCTTCTTCTTCTTCTAACGCTCCATAACGACCACTTGTTAAACCACTCTTTGTGATGTGTATGTGATCTGAACCTAAGAGCGTATGTACTTTGTGCCAGTTATGCACCTACAAGTAGGCCAGCACATCCGATTTCTGCGAAGATTTTTAGTTACTAGGCTAGTTCTTTAGGCCCCAACATGTCCCCTCTTATGACATGCCTTGTTGGTTGCAGTGTTACTAATCTTTGCTTTCCTTGGGGACGGGGGACCCCAGCAACAAACGTGTGATATTGTTTGACTGAAAATCCCGTGTCTTATAACGCGCTCACTACGACAGTGCACTTGAGTGCTGTTGGTGATCAATACTGTTGTAGAAATATGAGTCATCAACAGTTGATTCATTCATTGATTTATCGATTTATTTATTGATTGTTCCGTTGTAATCATGAACATCGAAGATTGTCCGTAAAGTGTATCCAACATTTCATGTCTCTTGTTATGACGGTTAGTTCTTGACTTGACTTGTTCTTCTTGTTATGACGGTTAGTTCTTGACTTGACTTGTTCTTCTTGTTATGACGGTTAGTTCTTGACTTGACTTGTTCTTCTTGTTATGACGGTTAGTTCTTGACTTGGTCTTCTGTTATGACGGTTAGTTCTTGACTTGACTTGTTCTTCTTGTTATGACGGTTAGTTCTTGACTTGACTTGTTCTTCTTGTTATGACAATTAGTTCTTGACTTGACTTGTTCTTCTTGTTATGACGGTTAGTTTTTGACTGACTTGACTTGTTCTTCTTGTTATGACGGTTAGTTCTTGACTTGGTCTTCTCGTTATGACGGTTAGTTCTTGACTTGACTTGGTCTTCTCGTTATGACGGTTAGTTCTGATAACTCATAATTTGTTTAGTTATTTACTATTTCTGGAGAAGTGACTGGTCGAATGGATTAGAGTGGGCTCCTATTCTGGAGATGTGGGTTCAATCCCTGGTAAGATCAAGGAGATTTTTACTGCTGGGGCATAAAGAAAATACCTACCCTGAACAGCTTCGTGGCGACTGTACTAGCCATGCGGTCATGACATTCTTCAGGCTCATGTCCCACCTGTCCTACACCTGTCCTACACCTGTCCTACACCTGTCCTAACAAGTTATATTACAGGTAGTGAAGACATTTTACAAAATTAATAATTTACTCATATTTATATCCTTACCGTTATCTTCTCCGTTAGAACGTCAACATTTCTCTTTAGTTATCAGTTATCTGTTATCAATTGTCTATTATCTGTTATCTGTTATCAGTTATCAGTTATCTGTTATCAATTATCTATTATCTGTTATCAGTTATCTGTTATCAGTTATCGGTTATCTGTTATGATTTATATATTATCTGTTATCAGTTTTCAGTTATGTGGTATCAGTTATCTATTATCTGTTATCTGTTATCTATTATCAGTTATCTGCTATCAGTTTCCAGTTTCCTGTTATCTGTTATCAGTTATCTGTTATCAGTTACCTGTTATCAGTTATCTGTTATCAGTTACCTGTTATCGTTACCTGTTATCAGTTACTCGTTATCTGTTAACAGTCATCTGTTATCAGTTATCTGTTATCAGTTATCTGTTATCAGTTATCTGTTATCAGTTATCTGTTATCAGTTATCTGTTATCAGTTATCAGTTATCTGTTATCAGTTATCTATTATCAGTTATCTGCTATCAGTTTCAGTTCCCTGTTATCTGTTATCAGTTATCTGTTATCAGTTACCTGTTATCAGTTACCTGTTATCAGTTACCTGTTATCTGTTATCAGTTATCTGTTATCAGTTATCTGTTATCAGTTATCTGTTATCAGTTATCTGTTATCAGTTATAAGTTATCTGTTATCAGTTATCTGTTATCAATTATCAGTTATCAGTCATCTGTTACCAGTTATCTGTTATCAGTCATCTGTTATCAGTTATCAGTTATATGTTATCAGTTATCAGTCATCTGTTACCAGTTATCTGTTATCAGTTATCTGTTATCAGTTATCAGTTATCTGTTATCAGTTATCAGTTATCTGTTATCTGTTATCTGTTATCAGTTATCTGTTATCAGTTATCAGTTATCTGTTATCAGTTACAGGTGGGATAGATTAACGTAATGTGTCAACATTCGCCTATCGACTCGACTTAAGAGCGTTGTCGTTTGACTCCCACCTAGACGGTCCATAAGTGAGAAAGAAATGGGCCTCCTTTCTCACATGAAGGCTCAGCTGACATAGAGGTTAGATGCTCGCCTCTCGTTCAAGGTACTCGGTTTGCTCACTGAAACCACGAGATATTTTGCCCTTGATCTTTGATCTCAGTGTAGGTGAGAGGGTTATTAGTCTATCGGAGACAGACGATAAACATAGGCCGTGTTCAGCTGAGCAGTGAACAACACTCAACAGTTTAAACAATCTAGAATATCAGGCTGGAAAGGCTTCTCGGCAAAATTTATTTGAAAGATTGAAACATAAAATTCCTACAAAATATTTACCTCTAAATTACAAAGGGAATAAGGAGTTCGTGCTCTGCCGATAAGATCTTCATGTAAAGAAGAGATTTCTTCCTTCCTTTCTTTCATTCGCTTGAAAATTGTCTGTATATTCAATGTTGTCTCTTGTATAAACTTTACTGTCTCTTGTAGCTCACACAGAGGTCCGTGTAGTTTTCTGTCCAGTATTGTTTCGTCAGGCCAGCGAGTTTGCCTCAATGTATCATATTCGTGGCAGTCTTGAAGTATTGCTCTGCAGTCTGATGTGCCTGTCCACATGGGCCGATTGCCAATCTTGAATTTTGTATACAGTGCTGCAAGTCGTTGTGTTATGTTCTAATCTATGGCGCAGAATGACAACTTGTTCTAATCTGCTCATATTATAGTAATCGTCTTGTGTTGGTATTTGTAAAGAAAGATATTAAAGCGCACGTGGTCACTCACCGAAGTGTAATGATGATGGTCCTATCAATCAATAAATCCATCAATCAATCAATCAATGAGAATAAAGTGACATGAACTTCATCCCTCAAAGGTTTGCAAGACTACGGTAATTTTGTTTAAATCATTATGCATGATTATCATATCACTGCAAACGTGTCAATAGGTGCTCCGATCCCCGCCCCAACTAATCCAGCAGCGTCCAGTGGCCCAACATGCCAGTTCAATGTTGACTACATCATTCTCTTTACATGTTTGTTATATCGTTCTGTTTGGACTGTATCAATATCGACAGCCATCTCTCTCAATCTAGTCAGCGACTGTGATTCCAACCTGACAACACTGAAACTCTATTCGGGAAAAAACTCTTGAGTCTCAAATGCGTTAAGATTTCATTTCCGTCCATTGCAACCTCTATGATATCGTAACTATGCTCAGCAATCTATCAGCTCGTTCATTAACCTTGACCCCTTCAATATGCATCTTAGCAGACTGATGTCTAGTGTTCATTAACCTTGACCCCTTCAGTATGCATCTTAGCAGACTGATGTCTAGTGTTCATTAACCTTGACCCTTCAGTATGCATCTTAGCAGACTAGTGTTCATTAACCTTGACCCCTTCAGTATGCATCTTAGCAGACTGATGTCTAGTGTTCATTAACCTTGACCCCTTCAGTATGCATCTTAGCAGACTGATGTCTAGTGTTCATTAACCTTGACCCCTTCAGTATGCATCTTAGCAGACTGATGTCTAGTGTTCATTAACCTTGACCCCTTCAGTATGCATCTTAGCAGACTGATGTCTAGTTTTCTTCTTCTTCTTCTTCACCATTTATCTCCCAACGGAGCACAGATCTTCAACTAACATCTTCTACAACAGAACGTCAGGGAAGAAGACAAGAGGAAGACCACAAAAAAGATGGATAGATGGCATAGCGGAATCCTGTCAAAGTGCAAATATAACAATCACCCTAGTCACCAGAACAGCGCAAGACAAAAACAGAAAACCATGATATCTCTCTTGCCATCCCTTCCAATTCTCCAGATTTTTGTAGACCTTACTGCACTGCCTATTTCCCTACGGGTTCCAAAACAATGACTGTCTAACTGTGCGTCCCAAATATTTGATTTGTCTGTGTTTGAATTATTTTCACAGACATAAAATAAACAAACTAAAAACTAGTAATAGTATTTCAAGATCTCTAGAGAATAGACAAAACAAAGTCATTATATTTGTAGTTAGTTGCTTCTACAAATTCAATATAGCATGTGATATACTATCTGTACTAGACTGATAGCTAATACGATTCTCAATATAGCATGTGATATACTATCTGTACTAGACTGATAGCTAATACGATTCTCAATATAGCATGTGATATACTATCTGTACTAGACTGATAGCTAATACGATTCTCAATAAATCATCAAGTCTGACCCATTGTAAATGTTCTTGACTTTTTGTTTTACGTTCCTCATGTCAACAAGTTTTACGTTCCTCTTGTCAACCAGTTTTACGTTCCTCTTGTCAACCAGTTTTACGTTCCTCTTGTCAACCAGTTTTACGTTCCTCATGTCAACCAGTTTTCGTTCCTCTTGTCAACTAGTTTTACGTTCCCCATGTCAACCAGTTTACGTTCCTCATGTCAACCAGTTTTACGTTCCTCTTGTCAACCAGTTTTACGTTCCTCATGTCAACCAGTTTTACGTTCCTCATGTCAACCAGTTTTACGTTCCTCTTGTCAACCAGTTTTACGTTCCTCTTGTCAACCAGTTTTACGTTCCTCTTGTCAACTGTTTTCGTTCCTCTTGTCAACAAGTTTTACGTTCCTCTTGTCAACTAGTTTTACGTTCCTCTTGTCAACTAGTTTTACGTTCCTCTTGCCAACCAGTTTAATCACTATTTGTTTAACGTTCCTATTGTCAACCAGTTTAACGTTGCTCTTGTCAACCAGTTTTTCGCTCCTCTTGTCAACCAGTTTATCGTTGCTCTTGTCAACCAGTTTAACGTTGCTCTTATCAACCAGTTTAACGTCCTCTTGTCAACCAGTTTAACGTTGCTCTTGTCAACCAGTTTTTTTACTCCTCTTGTCAACCAGTTTAATCACTATTTGAGTACTCTGTGGCTAAGTGGTTAAGCCTCTGCCTCGCGTTACGACGATAGTAGGTTCGAATCCAAACAACGCCGTTCTGTTTACGAGTGCATTTTTGTTTTTTCAAAAGAGACCCCAAGGATTGTTGCTGGAGCTATGGAGGTCGTGCTTTGTGCAATACTCTTCTAGGTAGGTGGTTTGCTATTTCTGCTGAGAGGGACCGAGTTATATGAGGTCAAAACCCAGGGCAATAAAGTTACTCCTTCGGCTTTAGGGAAACATACTCACTCTTTGTGATATGTTTGTCTTGTGCCTAGAACGACTAGACATTACGCCTTAGTTCATAGGCTCCTACGCGTGTAGGACAAGCGCATCTGAAACTTTCGGCCTAAAGAAAGGTTCGAGTGTGTCTGTCCTGACAATCCCTGACATTCCCGATTGAAGTCAGACAGTGGTCGTAAAGACAAAACAGGCAATGGTAATCAAGACAAGACATGTACTGTTCGTAAAGACAAGACATGTACGGTTCGTAAAGACAGGACGTCAAAGTTTGTCAAGACAAGTCAACCAACGATGGTCAAAACAAGACAGGCTAGACTGGTCAAGACGGACAACCAAAATGGTCAAAACAAGACAGGCTAGACTGTCAAGACAAGACAGCCAAGTATGGTCAAAACAAGAAAGGCTAGACTGGTCAAGACAACCAAGGATGGTCAAAACAAGACAGGCTAGACTGGTCAAGACAACAAGGATGGTCAAACAAGACAGGCTAGACTGGCTAAGACAACCAAGGATGGTCAAAACAAGACAGGCTAGACTGTCAAGACAAGACAGCCAAGTATGGTCAAAACAAGACAGGCTAGACTGGTCAAGACAACCAAGGATGGTCAAAACAAGACAGGCTAGACTGGTCAAGACAACCAAGGATGGTCAAAACAAGACAGGCTAGACTGGCCAAGACAACCAAGGATGGTCAAAACAAGACAGGCTAGACTGGCCAAGACAAGACAACCAAGGATGGTGAAAACAAGACAGAGTCTTCAAGACGAGACAGACATAAGTAGGCCTGTTTTTATTTGTTTCTGTAACTGAGAGCTTTAGGGAATCTACGATTACATGTCATTTCCGGTATGTTTCAGCCAATCATCATTGAGCCAGATTTAATGTCAGGAAAAAAAGGAAATTTAATGAAGCTTCGACCTGAGGCGAAATTGAGGTCAAGGTTGTTGGTAGTGGTTCGTGCACTGCCACTGTTAAACTTAATTGAACGATAACGGCAATGGAGAGTAATGGAGACGAGGAGGAATAAAGTAGAGATGAGGAGAGAAAGGATAGAAGTGAGAAGAAAATGGAAGAATATAGGGAAAACGGGTGAGTATTTAAAGTGGGAGAGAAGAGACGGTAGGGAGGCAAGAGAGAAGAGACGGTAGGGAGGCAGGAGAGAAGAGACGGTAGAGGAGGGGAGGCAAAAGAGAAGAGACTGTAGGGAGGCAAGAGAGAAGAGACTGTAGGGAGACAGGAGAGAAGAGATTGTAGGGAGGCAGGAGAGAAGAGACTGTAGGGAGGCAGGAGAGAAGAGACTGTAGGGAGGCAAGAGAGAAGAGACTGTAGGGAGGCAGAGAGAAGAGACTGTAGGAGGCAGGGAGAGAAGAGACTGTAGGGAGGCAGGAGAGAAGAGACTGTAGGGAGACAGGAGAGAAGAGATTGTAGGAAGGCATGAGAGAAGAGACTGTAGGGAGGCAAGAGAGAAGAGACTGTAGGGAGGCAAGAGAGAAGAGACTGAGGAGGCAAAGAGACTAGGAGGCAAGAGAGAGCAGAGAGAGAAGAGACTGTAGGAGGCAAGAGAGAAGAGACATGTAGGGAGGCAAGAGAGAGAGAAGGGAGCAGGAGAGAGATAAGTGAGGAGGCAGAGAGAAGAGACTGTAGGAGGCAGAGAGAAGAGACTGGAGGAGAGGACAGGAGAGAAGAGACTGTAGGAGGCAAGAGAGAAGAGAGTTGTAGGGAGGCAAGAGAGAAGAGACGTAGGGAGGCAGAGAGAGAGAGGATTGCAGAGAAGTAGGAAACTGTAGGGAGGAGGAGAGAAGGAGACTGTAGGGAGGCAAGAGAGAAGAGACTGTAGGGAGGCAAGAGAGAGCAAGATTGAGGAAGTAAAATTCAAAGGAATTAAATGTAAGAGAAATAGAAAGAATGGGCCTCTATGGCTAAGCGGTTAAACCGTTGCCTTGCGTTGTGAATGTCGTATGTTCGTATCCGGATCGCATTGTTCTGTTCCCATGTGCAGTTTTCCAGAGAACCCTAGTGTTGTTGCCGGTTGTACTTTGAACATTACTTTCCTTCAGATGGCGTGCCATCATCCCCCGCCGTTCGCTGTAGGTTAAAGAAAAATACACATCTTACATCGTATTCACCGATATACCCCAGAGCATGAAAATGGGTTCCTTTACATGTAACATTTGTCAACTGTATATTCATCTATATTTTATATTCTAAAAGAGACAGATTTCTGCATGATAGAAAAAGTGGACAACTAAATTTGTCTCGTTTGTTTTGATAAGCAAAGAAATTTTGATCCGATTTATAAATTCACAAATGGTAAAACGATGTTTTTCTTCTGTTACCGCTTCGCATACACAATGACCTAGGGTAATGGCTTAGTGAACACGCTAAGAAATGTAATCAATGTTAAACCAACTAAACTTATTGTTGCTCATTGGTCATTTAAGGCTCATCTTTATTGCAGATCGGACATGTCCATAATTGTTCCGATCTCCTCCCAAGCATGTATCTCAGTGTGTTTAGTCTCCCAAGCATGTATCTCAGTGTGTTTAGTCTCCCAAGCATGTATCTCAGTGTGTTTAGTCTCCCAAGCATGTATCTCAGTGTGTTTAGTCTCCCAAGCATGTATCTCAGTGTGTTTAGTCTCCCAAGCATGTATCTCACTGTGTTTAGTCTCCCAAGCATGTATCTCAGTGTGTTTAGTCTCCCAAGCATATATCACACTGTGGTCAGTCTCCCAAGCATGTATCTCACTGTGTTTAGACTTACTCGCGTTCTGTATTAGTTATTGTATCTACTGGGGTTCTTTCGTGGTTTTCCAGTCTTACCTCGACTATCGGTATGCGTAACTTGCGCAACTAAGATAGAGAATACCCTTTATCTTCGTTGAAATGTTCAGAGCGTATGTTTTCTCTGAGAGCATTGATGATGTTGCTTTTGTCCATAGAAGACCCATTCTCAATCGTAGCATTGCGCGCCAGTGCATCTGCTCTCTCATTGCCTTTCACCCCAGTATGACCTGGACAAAGATGAAGGTAAGTGTCTGGATTGTCGATTTTGTACAAATTGCATCCACTGTCTTCGTACATCCGGTCTTGATCTTCTGTATCATGCTTATAGACAGGCCCGTGCGGGGCTATGATAGAGAGAGGCGGCCGCATCAGGCGTGACCGTAAGGGGCGGCATAAGCAGCAAAATCATAATTACAATTAAAGGTTATTTTAAAGGAAAAGATTTAAGGGCGGCATTTCGAAGACTTGCATCATTAAAAAATATACCGCACGGTCCTGCTGATAGAGTCGCTGAACATGCATGTATGAGTCTTCATCTTCTTCTTTGCGTTCGTTCTTTACAACCAATTTTAATCATTCTTTGTGATATGATTTGATCTTTGCCAAGAACGTGTATACGTTGCACATTGGTTTGGTAGGCCCCTAAATTTATAGACTTCTACACGTTTGGGACACATGCATCCGATTTCAGTCAAACCTCCTTAGTCTCCTCTTACGACATGCGTGGCAGGTAACAGTAGTTCTATTCTTTACACCCCATATTTGGGCCCCGGTAACCACTCGGGCGTCATCCTGATAGAGTCGCTGAGCATGCATGTATGAATGACTTCTGTATCATCCTGATAGAGTCGCTGAGCATACATGTATGAATGAATGTTTGCGTCAGTAGTCACTTTAACTCATAACTCGGTAATGAAGGAACGCAACTGAACGGGGTCTCTGGGACTTATAGGTTAGGTATTCGAACTCTCATTCACAAGGTACAAGGATCGCTCCCTCGTTGAGCCATCACGATAATTTTTGTCAGAGATCCCTGATCTCAGTGTAGATGAGATTGAGTTCTTAGTCCTATCGGAGACGGACGATAAAACGTAGATCCCGTGTTTAAATTGAGCACGTAAAAAAAAACCTGACATTTCAAAATCGAGAGTAGCAGGCTGGAAAGCCGCTGCATGTGCAACATTTAGTAGAAAGATTAAAAATGAAAATTTTCAAGCTAAATATTTTTACCAACTTTTAAATTACATTGGGGACCCTCGCCGGTGCTAAGGAGTTCGTGCGCTGCCGCTGAGATCTTTATGTATAAGAAAGAGATCGGAGAACACATGATTATGCAGTAAAGTGCAATGATAATGGTCCTATCAATCAATCAGAACATAAAAAGTTTAATAGGATCGTGTTAGCTTATACATTTCTGCAGGACTCTTTCTTCTTCTTCTTGTGTCGTCACAGGATGCTACCAGGTTGTTGTTGTCCAGTGTCGTCACAGGATGCTACCAGGTTGTTGTTGCCCAGTGTCGTCACAGGATGCTACCAGGTTGTTGTTGCCCAGTGTCGTCACAGGGATGCCAGTCGCAGGATTCAGTTGTTGTCCAGTGTCGTCACAGGATGCTACCAGGTTGTTGTTGCCCAGTGTCGTCACAGGATGCTACCAGGTTGTTGTTGTCCAGTGTCGTCACAGGATGCTACCAGGTTGTTGTTGCCAGTGTCGTCACAGGATGCTACCAGGTGTTGTGCAGTGTCGTACAGGATGCTCCAGTTGTGTGCCGTCGTCCACAGGATGCTACCAGGTTGTTGTTGCCCAGTGTCGTCACAGGATGCTACCAGGTTGGTGTTGCCCAGTGTCGTCACAGGATGCTACCAGGTTGTTGTTGCCCAGTGTCGTCACAGATGCTCCAGGTTGTTGTTGCCCAGTGTCGCCACAGGATGCTACCAGGTTGTTGTTGCCCAGTGTCGTCACAGGATGCTACCAGGTTGTTGTTGCCCAGTGTCGTCACAGGATGCTACCAGGTTGTTGTTGCCCAGTGTCGTCACAGGATGCTACCAGGTTGTTGTTGCCCAGTGTCGTCACAGGATGCTACCAGGTTGTTGTTGCCCAGTGTCGTCACAGGATGCTACCAGGTTGTTGTTGCCCAGTGTCGCCACAGGATGCTACCAGGTTGTTGTTGCCCAGTGTCGTCAAATGGATGCTACCAGGTTGTTGTTGCCCAGTGTCGTCACAGGATGCTACCAGGCTGTTGCCCAGTGTCATGGTTTTCTGTTTTTGTCTTGCACTGTTCT
Organism: Arion vulgaris; assembly: GCA_020796225.1. NCBI lineage: Eukaryota > Metazoa > Mollusca > Gastropoda > Stylommatophora > Arionidae > Arion > Arion vulgaris. The sequence continues at coordinate 86,879,171 of CM036754.1, read as the reverse complement.
AGTGGCTTAGGTCATTGTTATTTTTGCTCTTTGACAGAATTCTGCTATACCATTTAACCATCTTTTTCGTGGTCTTCCTCTCGCCTTCTTTCCTGATGTTCTGTTGTAGAAGATTATGTATACTGTGGAGTTCGGATGCATTCTTATTGTCTATTGTCTATTCCCAGGTAGAAGATGTAGTTGGCTGTCCACTCTTGTCGTTAAGCGTAGGGATGGGAGCTTTAATTTGCGTTCTAGTGCCAGATGAGAGCCCTTGTTGTGTTATATCCGTGTTTATTTAGTGTGGTCTTGATATTGTCTATCCATCTTTCTTAGCATTCTTAACATTCTTATTAAGTGGCCAAGCCGCTTCATTCTTTGTTTCTCAATGTAATTCAAGAAAGGTTCTGTGCCAACTTTCTGCGAGAATAAACTTTCCCAATATCATGTTCCTAGAGTTTAAAGTTGATCTCAATTTGTTTTCCTGCGACACAGAAACAAACAGACAATCAGTTTTATAATTAAGAATCGATCTTTAACCTCTTAAATGTCAAGGTCATGACGACAAAGTTTACAAAGTGTCACGATCTAGGAATTATCTGTTTTTTATTGTATTGTATATCACTAGTTTTTTTATTGACATTTTTCTCCCCCGTGTTGTTTTACTAGATCTTCCGTAGTGTTCTGTTCTGTTATTGTTATCATCAATGTTATCGTCTAGTAGATAGATGGTTATTGATTTGTTACGCACGTTGCGGCTCAGCACGTGAGATATCAGTTAGACAGGTAAAACTACATCTACCTGGATCTGAGGTTTTTTTCTATTTTGTATTACTATTTTCTCATGTTCTCTCTCTTTATCTCTCTCTCTTTATCTTTCTCTCTTATCTCTCTCTCTCTTTTATCTATCTCTCCTTTTATCTCTCTCTTTATCTTTCTCTTTTCTTCTCTCTTTATCTTCTCTCTTTCTCTTTTTTTCTTTTCTCTTCTCTCTTTGATCTCTCTCTTTATCTCTCTTTATTCTCTCTTTTATCTCTCTCTCTCTTTATCTCTCTCTTTTATCTCTCTCTTTATCTCTCTCTCTTTTCTCTTTCTCTCTTTGATCTTCTCTCTTTTATCTTTCTCTTTTATCTTCTCTCTTTTATCTTCTCTTTTATCTTTCTCTCTTTTATCTTCTCTCTTTATCTTCTCTCTTTTATCTTCTCTCTTTATCTCTCTCTCTTTTATCTTTTCTCTTTTATCTCTCTCTCTTTATCTTTCTCTTTATCTTTCTCTCTTTATCTTTTCTTTTATCTTCTCTCTTTTATCTTTCTCTCTTTTATCTTTCTCTTTATCTTCTCTTTTATCTTCTCTCTTTTATCTCTCTCTTTATCTCTCTCTTTTATCTCTCTCTCTTTTATCTTTCTCTTTTTATCTTTCTTCTTTACTCTTCTTTTATCTTTCTCTCTTTACTCTCTCTTTTATCTTTCTCTTTTATCTTTCTCTCTTTTATCTTCTCTCTTTATCTTTTCTTTTATCTTTCTCTCTTTATCTTTCTCTCTTCTCTTTTCTTTTCTTTTTCTCTTGATCTTCTCTCTTGATCTCTCTCTCTTTATCTCTCTCTTTATCTCTCTCTCTTTTATCTCTCTTCTCTTTCTCTTTCTCTTTGATCTCTCTTCTTTATCTTTCTCTTTTATCTTTCTCTCTTTTATCTTCTCTCTTTCTCTTTTCTCTTTTCTCTTCTCTCTTTGACTCTTCTCTTTACTCTCTCTCTTTTATCTTCTCTCTTTATCTCTCTCTCTTTATCTTTCTCTCTTTTATCTCTCTCTTTATCTTTCTCTTTCTTTCTTTTCTCTTTACTCTCTCTCTTTATCTCTCTCTTTATCTTTCTCTCTTATCTCTCTCTCTTTTATATTTTCTCTTTATCTCTTCTCTTTATCTTCTCTCTTTATCTTCTCTCTTTTATCTTTCTCTCTTTATCTTCTCTCTTTATCTTTCTCTCTATCTTCTCTCTTTTATCTTCTCTTTTCTCTTTCTCTTCTCTTCTCTCTCTTTGATCTCTCTCTTACTCTCTCTCTTTATCTCTCTTTATTCTCTCTTTTATCTTTCTCTTTATCTTTCTCTTTTATCTTTTCTCTTTTCTTTTCTCTCTTTGATCTCTCTCTCTTTATCTCTCTCTTTATCTCTCTCTTTTACTCTCTCTCTTTATCTCTCTTGATCTCTCTTTATCTCTCTCTTTTATCTCTCTTTATCTTCTTCTTTCTCTTTTCTTCTTCTTCTCTTTTTCTTTCTCTCTTTGATCTCTCTCTTTTATCTCTCTCTTTATCTCTCTCTCTCTTTTATCTCTCTTTATCTTTCTCTATAACACTCTTTTCCTCTATCTCTGTACTATTCTTTCTAGTTTTAACTCTTTCGATACCTTTCCTCTGTCTCAGTCTATCCTTTCTTCATTTTTTTCCTCTTATATATCTCTCTCTCTTTCCTTCTCGTTCTCTCATCTTTACCTTCCATCCTGCATTTTCCGTCTCTCTACCCTTCTGTACCATCTCTATTTCATCTTCTCTCTTCTCTCTCTCTTACTCTCTCTCCCTCTCTCTCTCACTATCTCTCTTTTTACTTCTCTCACTCTTCTCTCACACTTCTCTCACTCTCTTTCTCTCTTCTCACTCTCACTCTCCTCTCTTCTCTCACTCTCTTTCTTTTTACTCTCTCTCTCCCACTCTCTCTCACTCACTTCTTTCTCTCTCTACTCTCTCTCTCTCCACTCACTCTCTCTCTCTCTCACTACTTCTCTCACTCTCTCTCTCTTTCACTCTCTCTCACTCTCTCTCACTTTCTCTCTCACTCTCACTTCTCTTTCTCTACGTCTCTCTCACTCATTCTCTCTCACTATCTCTTTTACTTCTCTCACTCTCTCTCTACCTCTCTCACTCTCTACTTCTCTCTCTCACTCTCACTTCTCACCTCTCTCTCTCACTCAATTTTTCTCTCTTCACTCTCTCTCTCACTCTCTCTCACTCTTCCTCTCTCTCTCTCTCACTCTCACTCTACTCTCTCTACTTCTCTCTCTCCTCTTTCTTTCTCTTCACTCAACTCTCTCTTCACTCAATCTCTCTCTCTCTCTCCTCTCTCTCACTCTTCTCTCTCTCTCTCCTCTCTCTCAGTTTCCTGACATCTTCCTCCCATCTTATTCTATATCCCGGGGGGTGAGTCTCTAAGTCTTTTGACTTGCGTTCCACATGTCGTAGGTTTGAATTTTGTTTTCAAGGTCGTTTTATTTCCAGAGACTCCTAGGATTGTTACTGGAGCTACGGAGTTTGATCTCTGTGCAATATTCTCAGCAGGCAGTGGGCTACTTCTTCAAAGAGGGACTGACACCTTATGGGGTAACGCCCGATGCAGTGAAGGCAATATTTCAACTTTAGACACTTTTTTTATACCTCACTTCTCCCAAATACTGTCTCTCCACTCTACTGTACCTTCTTTCATTCCTTCCTCCCTCTCTCTCTCTTTCCTTATCTCTTCCTCCCATCTCTTTCTTCATCCAATACCACTCCCATTCCCTCTCTCTACTCTTCTGTACCATCTCTCTTCGCCCCCCCTCGCTCTCTCACTCCCTTGTTCCTTATCTCTTCCTACCATCTCTTTCTTCATTCCTCACTCTTCATATCACTCTCTTTCTTCATTCCACACTCTTCATATCACTCTCTTTACCCTTCTTTCCTATCTTTATATGTCCTCGCCCCACCCCTCTCTCTCTCCGCCTCTGGGAAACAAACCAAACAACGGGATGTTGTCCACATCGGCGATCGAATGCCTTTGATCACGAAGATAACGAAGATCGAACACTTTATCAACCAATAAACATCATGGCATAAACACGGGCTCTTTACTTCCTGTGTTCTTCCCCTCTATCTTCTCTTTCATCAGCCTACCCAACTCTAGTGGCGGCTTGTCATTAAGGGTCCGTGCGGCGGGACCTACAAAATAATGTGTATTTATTATTTTATAAATTAAAATATAGCTACCAAAACCCTTTTGCCGGAAAATGTCTGGCCCCACCAACAAAAATGATCACGAGCCGCCACTGCCCAACTCTATCCTTCTATCATCTCTTTTATCTGTCTACCCAACTCTATCATTCTATCTTCTCTTTCATCTGTCTACCAACTCTATCATTCTATCATCTCTTTCATCTGTCACCCAACTCTATCATTCTATCTCTCTTTCATCTGTCTACCCAACTCTATCCTTCTATCATCTCTTTCATCTGTCTATCCAACTCTATCATTCTATCATCTCTTTCATCTGTCTACCAAAATCTATCCTTCTATCATCTCTTTGATCTGTCTACCCAACTCTATCATTCTATCTTCTCTTTGATCTGTATACCCAACTCTATCCTTCTATCATCTCTTTCATCTGTCTACCCAACTCTATCATTCTATCATCTCTTTCATCTGTCTACCCAACTCTATCCTTCTATCATCTCTTTCATCTGGCTACCCAACTCTATCCTTCTATCATCTCTTTCATCTGTCTACCCAACTCTATCCTTCTATCATCTCTTTCATCTGGCTACCCAACTCTATCCTTCTATCATCTCTTTCATCTGTCTACCCAACTCTATCCTTCTATCATCTCTTTCATCTGTCTACCCAACTCTATCCTTCTATCATCTCTTTCATCTGTCTACCCAACTCTATCCTTCTATCATCTCTTTCATCTGTCTACCCAACTCTATCCTTCTATCATCTCTTTCATCTGTCTACCAACTCTATCCTTCTATCATCTCTTTCATCTGTCTACCCAACTCTATCCTTCTATCATCTCTTTCATCTGTCTACCCAACTCTATCCTTCTATCATCTCTTTCATCTGTCTACCCAACTCTATCCTTCTATCATCTCTTTCATCTGTCTACCCAACTCTATCCTTCTATCTTCTCTTTCATCTGTCTACCCAACTCTATCCTTCTATCTTCTCTTTGATCTGTCTACACAACTCTATCCTTCTATCATCTCTTTCATCTGTCTACCCAACTCTATCCTTCTATCATCTCTTTCATCTGTCTACCCAACTCTATCCTTCTATCATCTCTTTCATCTGTCTACCCAACTCTATCATTCTATCATCTCTTTCACCTGTCTACCCAACTCTACCCTTCTATCATCTCTTTCATCTGTCTACCCAACTCTACCCTTCTATCATCTCTTGCATCTGTCTACCCAACTCTACCCTTCTATCATCTCTTTCATCTGGCTACCCAACTCTACCCTTCTATCATCTCTTTCATCTGTCTACCCAACTCTATCATTCTATCATCTCTTTCATCTGGCTACCCAACTCTATCCTTCTATCATCTCTTTCATCTGTCTACCCAACTCTATCATTCTATCATCTCTTTCAACTGTCTACCCAACTCTATCCTTCTATCATCTCTTTCATCTGTCTACCCAACTCTATCCTTCTATCATCTCTTTCATCTGTCTACCCAACTCTATCCTTCTATCATCTCTTTCATCTGTCTACCCAACTCTATCCTTCTATCATCTCTTTCATCTGTCTACCCAACTCTATCCTTCTATCATCTCTTTCATCTGTCTACCCAACTCTATCATTCTATCATCTCTTTCATCTGTCTACCCAACTCTATCCTTCTATGATCTCTTTCATCTGGCTACCCAACTCTATCCTTCTATCATCTCTTTCATCTGTCTACCCAACTCTATCCTTCTATCATCTCTTTCATCTGTCTACCCAACTCTATCCTTCTATCATCTCTTTCATCTGTCTACCCAACTCTATCCTTCTATCATCTCTTTCATCTGTCTACCCAACTCTATCCTTCTATCTTCTCTTTCATCTGTCTACCCAACTCTATCCTTCTATCTTCTCTTTGATCTGTCTACCCAACTCTATCCTTCTATCATCTCTTTCATCTGTCTACCCAACTCTATCCTTCTATCATCTCTTTCATCTGTCTACCCAACTCTATCCTTCTATCATCTCTTTCATCTGTCTACCCAACTCTATCATTCTATCATCTCTTTCATCTGTCTACCCAACTCTACCCTTCTATCATCTCTTTCATCTGTCTACCCAACTCTACCCTTCTATCATCTCTTGCATCTGTCTACCCAACTCTATCCTTCTATCATCTCTTTCATCTGGCTACTCAACTCTACCCTTCTATCATCTCTTTCATCTGTCTACCCAACTCTATCATTCTATCATCTCTTTCATCTGGCTACCCAACTCTATCCTTCTATCATCTCTTTCATCTGTCTACCCAACTCTATCATTCTATCATCTCTTTCATCTGTCTACCCAACTCTATCCTTCTATCATCTCTTTCATCTGTCTATCCAACTCTATCATTCTATCATCTCTTTCATCTGTCTACCCAACTCTATCATTCTATCATCTCTTTCATCTGGCTACCCAACTCTATCCTTCTATCATCTCTTTCATCTGTCTACCCAACTCTATCATTCTATCATCTCTTTCATCTGGCTACCCAACTCTATCATTCTATCATCTCTTTCATCTGTCTACCAACTCTATCATTCTATCATCTCTTTCATCTGGCTACCCAACTCTATCATTCTATCATCTCTTTCATCTGTCTACCCAACTCTATCATTCTATCATCTCTTTCATCTGTCTATCCAACTCTATCATTCTATCATCTCTTTCATCTGTCTACCCAACTCTATCATTCTATCATCTCTTTCATCTGTCTACCCAACTCTATCCTTCTATCTTCTCTTTCATCTGTCTACCCAACTCTATCCTTCTATCTTCTCTTTCATCTGGCTACCCAACTCTATCCTTCTATCTTCTCTTTCATCTGTCTACCCAACTCTATCATTCTATCTTTTCTTTCATCTGTCTACCAACTCTATCCTTCTATCATCTCTTTCATCTGTCTACCCAACTCTATCATTCTATCATCTCTTTCATCTGTCTACCCAACTCTATCATTCTATCATCTCTTTCATCTGGCTACCCAACTCTATCCTTCTATCATCTCTTTCATCTGGCTACCCAACTCTACCCTTCTATCATCTCTTTCATCTGTCTACCCAACTCTATCATTCTATCATCTCTTTCATCTGGCTACCCAACTCTATCCTTCTATCATCTCTTTCATCTGTCTACCCAACTCTATCATTCTATAATCTCTTTCAACTGTCTACCCAACTCTATCCTTCTATCATCTCTTTCATCTGTCTACCCAACTCTATCCTTCTATCATCTCTTTCATCTGTCTACCAACTCTATCCTTCTATCATCTCTTTCATCTGTCTACCCAACTCTATCATTCTATCATCTCTTTCATCTGTCTACCCAACTCTATCCTTCTATCATCTCTTTCATCTGTCTACCCAACTCTATCATTCTATCATCTCTTTCATCTGTCTACCCAACTCTATCCTTCTATGATCTCTTTCATCTGGCTACCCAACTCTATCCTTCTATCATCTCTTTCATCTGTCTACCCAACTCTATCCTTCTATCATCTCTTTCATCTGTCTACCCAACTCTATCCTTCTATCATCTCTTTCATCTGTCTACCCAACTCTATCCTTCTATCATCTCTTTCATCTGTCTACCCAACTCTATCCTTCTATCTTCTCTTTCATCTGTCTACCCAACTCTATCCTTCTATCTTCTCTTTGATCTGTCTACCCAACTCTATCCTTCTATCATCTCTTTCATCTGTCTACCCAACTCTATCCTTCTATCATCTCTTTCATCTGTCTACCCAACTCTATCCTTCTATCATCTCTTTCATCTGTCTACCCAACTCTATCATTCTATCATCTCTTTCATCTGTCTACTCAACTCTACCCTTCTATCATCTCTTTCATCTGTCTACCCAACTCTACCCTTCTATCATCTCTTGCATCTGTCTACCCAACTCTACCCTTCTATCATCTCTTTCATCTGGCTACCCAACTCTACCCTTCTATCATCTCTTTCATCTGTCTACCCAACTCTATCATTCTATCATCTCTTTCATCTGGCTACCCAACTCTATCCTTCTATCATCTCTTTCATCTGTCTACCCAACTCTATCATTCTATCATCTCTTTCATCTGTCTACCCAACTCTATCCTTCTATCATCTCTTTCATCTGTCTACCCAACTCTATCATTCTATCATCTCTTTCATCTGTCTACCCAACTCTATCATTCTATCATCTCTTTCATCTGGCTACCCAACTCTATCCTTCTATCATCTCTTTCATCTGTCTACCCAACTCTATCATTCTATCATCTCTTTCATCTGGCTACCCAACTCTATCATTCTATCATCTCTTTCATCTGTCTACCCAACTCTATCATTCTATCATCTCTTTCATCTGGCTACCCAACTCTATCATTCTATCATCTCTTTCATCTGTCTACCCAACTCTATCATTCTATCATCTCTTTCATCTGTCTACCCAACTCTATCATTCTATCATCTCTTTCATCTGTCTACCCAACTCTATCATTCTATCATCTCTTTCATCTGTCTACCCAACTCTATCCTTCTATCTTCTCTTTCATCTGTCTACCCAACTCTATCCTTCTATCTTCTCTTTCATCTGGCTACCCAACTCTATCCTTCTATCTTCTCTTTCATCTGTCTACCCAACTCTATCATTCTATCTTTTGTTTCATCTGTCTACCCAACTCTATCCTTCTATCATCTCTTTCATCTGTCTATCCAACTCTATCATTCTATCATCTCTTTCATCTGTCTACCCAACTCTATCATTCTATCATCTCTTTCATCTGGCTACCCAACTCTATCCTTCTATCATCTCTTTCATCTGTCTACCCAACTCTATCATTCTATCATCTCTTTCATCTGGCTACCCAACTCTATCATTCTATCATCTCTTTCATCTGTCTACCCAACTCTATCATTCTATCATCTCTTTCATCTGGCTACCCAACTCTATCATTCTATCATCTCTTTCATCTGTCTACCCAACTCTATCATTCTATCATCTCTTTCATCTGTCTACCCAACTCTATCATTCTATCATCTCTTTCATCTGTCTACCCAACTCTATCCTTCTATCTTCTCTTTCATCTGTCTACCCAACTCTATCCTTCTATCTTCTCTTTCATCTGGCTACCCAACTCTATCCTTCTATCTTCTCTTTCATCTGTCTACCCAACTCTATCATTCTATCTTTTCTTTCATCTGTCTACCCAACTCTATCCTTCTATCATCTCTTTCATCTGTCTACCCAACTCTATCCTTCTATCATCTCTTTCATCTGGCTACCCAACTCTATCATTCTATCATCTCTTTCATCTGGCTACCCAACTCTATCATTCTATCATCTCTTTCATCTGTCTACCCAACTCTATCCTTCTATCATCTCTTTCATCTGTCTACCCAACTCTATCCTTCTATCATCTCTTTCATCTGTCTACCCAACTCTATCCTTCTATCATCTCTTTCATCTGGCTACCCAACTCTATCATTCTATCATCTCTTTCATCTGTCTACCCAACTCTATCATTCTATCATCTCTTTCATCTGTCTACCCAACTCTATCATTCTATCATCTCTTTCATCTGGCTACCCAACTCTATCATTCTATCATCTCTTTCATCTGTCTACCCAACTCTATCATTCTATCATCTCTTTCATCTGGCTACCCAACTCTATCATTCTATCATCTCTTTCATCTGTCTACCCAACTCTATCATTCTATCATCTCTTTCATCTGGCTACCCAACTCTATCATTCTATCATCTCTTTCATCTGTCTACCCAACTCTATCCTTCTATCATCTCTTTCATCTGGCTACCCAACTCTATCATTCTATCTTCTCTCTCTCTCTATTTCCTCCTTTCTGTGAAATGAACCAGGGCCGTGCTATGATGCAGAGAGGCGACCGCATCATGCGGAACCGTAAGGGGGCGGCATAACCAGAGAAATCAATATCACAATTGAAGTTTATTTTATAGAAAAAACATTTAAGGGCGACATTTCGAAGACTTGCATCATACTGAGAAAATATACCGCACGACCCTGAAATGAACATCGTAGCATATCCTTTACCAGACGTCGTCATCAACAATAGTAAACGAGTCGTTGACTTTCTATGCACCACTTATACGTTAGGTAGTTTGCCATTGTTTTCTAAGCGGTATCCTTTCTGTATGCGATCATAATCATATTACCCCCAAATTAATTCTCTTTGTATTTTTTCTTCTTCCTAATTTGAGCAGTACTAAAAACTGTTAACACAAAGTGAAATTTGAGCAGTTCAAAAAACTGTTAACACAAGTGAATTTTGAGCAGTACAAAAACTGTTAACACAAGTGAATTTTGAGCAGTACTAAAAACTGTTAACACAAAGTTAAATTTGAACAGTACTAAAAACTGTTAACACAAAGTTAAATTTGAGCAGTACTAAAAACTGTTAACACAAAGTGAAATTTGAGCAGTACAAAAAACTGTTAACACAAAGTGAATTTTGAGCAGTACAAAAAACTGTTAACACAAAGTGAAATTATTACGTTTTATTTTCATTTTATTGTTTCATCTTGTCATCGTCTATTTTTTCAATCTATCTGTCTGTCTACTCTGTCTCTCTGTCTGTCCATCCACCCACGCACCCACTCACCACACTCTCTCCGTCTGCTAATCTGTCTGTCTGCCTGCATGCCTGCCTTCCCGCCCGTTCGTCCGTCTGTCCTTTGCATGTGTGTCTGCTTCTTTGTCTATCTGTCTGTCTAGCCATCATCATCAATTTTTCTATCCACTCAGCCACCCATCAACATGTCTGCATGCCCGTCCATTCGTCTGTCTAAGTAGAATCTGTCTGTCTGTCTGTCGGTCGGTCGGTCGGTCGGTCCGTCCGTCCATCCATCCATTCATCCATTCATCGATCCATCCATCCATCCATTCATCCATTCATCCATCCATTCATCCATCCATCCATTCATCCATCCATCCATTCATCCATCCATCCATCATCGTCCGTCGTCCGTCCATCCATCCGTCCGTGCGTCCATCCGTCCGTCCATCCATCATCCATCATCATTCTGTCGTCTTCGTCCATCATCATCATCGTCGTCGTCGTCCGTCCATCCATCCATCCATCGTCATTCCGTCCGTCCATCCATCCATCCATCCATCCATCCATCCATCCATTATGTCTGTCTGTCTCTCCGTCCGTCCGTCCGTCCGAACCTGTCCCCTTCCCACGCCAGCCCGACTTTGTGTGACAAAATCAGCTATGATTATCTACTGTCAACCATGTTACAATAAAATCAGCTATGATTATCTACTGTCAACCATGTTGAAATAAGGAGAACACGCTCATGGTCATGAACCCGGTTATTGATTTCACAAATATCTTTCTTGTTCAACCTTGGCCGACTTTGTTTGCTCCGTCTGCGAGTGTTCCTCTTATGTTTTAAACTAAATCGTTATGTGTCTCTACAATTTGTGGGAAGTGTGAGGAATGGCTGAAAGGGGCGTGGGGATTGTATGATCGTCTTCGAAAAATTCGATCGTTCTTGAGCTGAATATTTTATACCGATATATAATTCATAGGTAAATTCAGACTTGTGCTGATTTCAAGGATTGTTAGGAACGACCTCACATAGTCAGAAATGACGCAAAGTGTAGACATACTCTTAAGCGCAGATTATGGCTAAATATACGGCGAAAAATGATCGTTATAGAGTAATGAACACTCAAAACAGCCGAAAAGTGATCGTTCAAGTGACTAGTACTAGAAGAGTTGAGAATTTTCCTAATCCGGAACAACCTCACCCAGTCAGAAAGCTTGCAAAGTAGTATATCAAAGTAGTGCTCTTTGGCGTGGATCCAAGCAATAAAATACGACATTAAAGACTTAATTAAAAAGTATTTGTCATACAACCCAAAAGGAACGCCGCACTCAGTCAGAAATGGTTGTAAAGTACAAAAGGCTTTTTGGTGTAGACCCAAGCCCATACATACGGCGTTAATCGGATTATTAACGAGAAATGTACTTGCAAAGGAAAGGAAAGTGTTTGACTGTCAGCAAGACAGACTCAAACATTTCCTTAGGCTGAAAATTAATTTTTCGGATGCGCCTGTTCAACACTAGTAGGGACCTACGGGGGCACAACGTCTAATCGTTCTTGGTAAAGGATGTTGATATATCACAATAAGAATGATCAAAATGATCGAAAAGATCGTACGCAAACAAACAAGGATTGCTTACGATTTCAGGCACAGCTCGTGATGATGATGGTTATGTTATGTTATGTTATGCGATCGACGTCATGGCATATTGGGCATTCCCATTCATACTCTGTCCTCCGCTGCAGCAGCCATCCCAAAGTCCATTTGCTCACCGTACCCATGAGAAGTTGATGACTATATCTTCTCTCTCTACCACGAAGACGACACTATCTGACATGTCCAAACTAAACGCCTTATTCTCGAATTCATTAGTGTCTGAGACTTGCCCATGTCACATAATTGAGAGCGTTCCGCATTGATGATATCTGCTCTCTCCATACTTCTACCCGCTTGAGTCGGGGCATTGTTTGCAAGAAAGTCATCACGCTCGTTACCCTGCACTCCAGCATGATGATGATGGTGGTGATTCGTGGTCATATATCGCGCTATAAATAACACAATATGACAAATTTGACATTCATATGCTATATTCATACATCTGGTAACCTCTAGTTCCCAGAGTTCTATCTCTTGGTTATATCATTTTCAAACTGATGTATTCCTAAAGTGTTGCCAGTCCAGCGATCTAAAAGCTCATGATTTAACAGTGTCTGTTTTTCTCAGAATATAAAGTTCCTATTATACAGTTGTCTGTTGTTCTCTAGAATATCAAAGTTCTATAGTTCAGTTGTCTGTTGTTCTCTAGAATATCAAAGTTCTATAGTTCAGTTGTCTGTTGTTCTCTAGAATATCAAAGTTCTATAGTACAGTTGTCTGTTGTTCTCTAGAATATCAAAGTTCTATAGTACAGTTGTCTGTTGTTCTCTAGAATATCAAAGTTCTATAGTCAGTTATCTGTGTTTCAGAATATCAAGTTCTATAGTCAGTTCCAGATACCTGAAGTAAGGAAGATCACAGATACCTGTAGCAATATTGTTCTATGCATGTCCATAGAGCATACACCCACACTTCGCCTCCCATCTCCAAGAATTGAACACAATGAACACTCGTGTGTTGACGGTGCGCGCAAGGGGAGCAAATAATAGCAACACTGCGACCTATAATGTATGTCGTAAGAGGTGATAGAGGTAGGGGCTTAGGAAGCTACCCTAGTAAATAAAAAGCGTCGCAGAAATCTGATATGCTGGTATACTTGCAAGCGCATAACTGGCACAACGTACAATCGCTCATAGGCTCAGATCACATACAAATCCGATATGGAGCGTTGGAAGGAAGAAAGGGATACAATAAAGTGAAAACTGTGCAGCTCTAAGTTTAATTTGAAACAAGACGACTTACTATTAGTATGTACCAGCTGGCTAGTATGTAACAAATCTATCCAGAGAGAACTCAAAATCAAAGAAAACTGGCTGATGCTACAAATAATAATTAGAAAATTTAAGTATTTTGGACATATAAAGCGACACGGAGGACTAACAAAAACCATCATGAAAGGAAGCATCCCAGCAAAGAGAAGAAGAGGAAGACCACAAGAAGATGGATTCATGATGTAACTGACGGTTTAAGCATGACCGCTCCAGAGGCCTATGAGAGAGAGAAATTCTGAATGACTGTTGGGGTGGCAACGTTCTGCTCAGAACAAGCTATTTGATGATGATGACTAGCTAGCTACAGGAACCATCAGCATACATACTTATCGCCATCAGCATAAGTATACTCAGCACCTATAGGTCTAGTGTTGACAAGTTCGTTTAAATAACAAGTTACTCACTTTCTAAATTGTCTGTTAATAACTTAGTATTCTCCAAAGTAAAAACAGATCTCACCGTTCAGAAAGCAATGACAAACTACTGAACATGCAAGTGGTGCCTAGAAAATCAACGACTCGTTTACTGTGGTTGATGCCTGAACAAAAATTGTGAAAAACATGACATGAAAATCAACAACACTAAAACAGAAATAATGAATATGGGAAGAAAACATAATAATCTAGACATCCATTTCAATGGCACTACAATAAACCAAGTGAAAGAATTCAAATACTTAGGAAGCATATTCACAGAAGACGGAAACTGGATAGAGAGATAGAGGCTAGAGTACAAAAGCAAATGCTGTAACCTACCAGCTAGCCCCATTGTTAAGGCACACACAAATCTCACTGACAGCTAAACAACAGATGATCAACAGCATTTTCATACCTACTTTGTGTTACCAGAGACACACATGGACAATGAGCAAAGCGCAGTCACAAAAATATCTACATGTGAAATGCGTTGCCTGAGAAAAGTTACCAACAACACAAGAAAAGAGTCACCAACATCAGCATAAGAAAGAAAGTTGGTACAGAACTTTGCTTGAATTACATTGAGAAACAAAGAATGAAGTGGTTTGGCCACTTAATAATAATGAACCCAAACTCCACAGTATACAGTCTTCTACAACAGAACATTGGGAAAGAAGGCAAGAGGAAGACCACAGAAAAGATGGTTAGATGGCGTAGCAGAATCCTGTGAAAGAGAAAAAATAACAATGACCCAAGCCACCAGAACAGCGCAAGACAAAAACAGAAAACCACAACACTGGGCAACAACAACCCGGTAGCAGTGTGACGACACTGGGCAACAACAACCCGGTAGCAGTGTGACGACACTGGGCAACAACCCGGTAGCAGTGTGACGACACTGGGCAACAACAACCCGGTAGCAGTGTGACGACACTGGGCAACAACCCGGTAGCAGTGTGACGACACTGGGCAACAATAACCCGGTAGCAGTGTGACGACACTGGGCAACAACCCCGGTAGCAGTGTGACAACACTGGGCAACAACAACCCGGTAGCAGTGTGACAACACTGGGCAACAACAACCCGGTAGCAGTGTGTGACAACACTGGGCAACAACAACCCGGTAGCAGTGTGTGACAACACTGGGCAACAACAACCCGGTAGCAGTGTGTGACAACACTGGGCAACAACAACCCGGTAGCAGTGTGTGACAACACTAGGCAACAACAACCCGGCGGCAGTGTGTGACAACACTGGGCAACAACAACCCGGTAGCAGTGTGTGACAACACTGGGCAACAACAACCCGGTAGCAGTGTGACAACACTGGGCAACAACAACCCGGTAGCAGTGTGTGACAACACTGGGCAACAACAACCCGGTAGCAGTGTGACGACACAAGAAGAAGAAAGAATATGGCTACATCCTGTAAAGGATATGCTATGATTTTCATTTCATTCTCCATATCACCTCGCTCGCTATCAAGATCAATCAACCGAGACATATAGCGAGGGCATAGTATCTAATGTCACACACGTCAGTACTGTTCTCTTAATTTATAATAAACATCTTTACTGACGTAACACTTAGTACTTGATAGTATCATTCAAATAAGTACTTGCAGAACAAGCTCCAGGCAATCGAAGAAGAGACATGTAAGTATGTAATTATCAGAAAATAGTTATATCATTTAGAGTTGCATAAAGGTGGAGGCTGGGAGAGAGTGTTTGGAGAATGGTGTAGTTATTGTCGAAGGCACGTTCGGAAGAAATCTTGCAAGATTGATCGATATAAAGTACAAATTGAATATTGTAGAGTGGAGAGAGCAATTATCTTGAAGCAGATCGATTTTGAAGTTAGGTTAGCTGAGATTTGGGTTAGCTAAGATGCTATGGGGATGTCGGTGATCTTGGTAAGGCTATGCTCACAAGGTGTGAGTGAGTACCTGAGCAGGGAGAGCGGTCGTTACACAATCTTAGTCGTATGGTATTAGTAGGTGGGTAAGGAATTTAGCCATCTTAGTCATAGGGGATATGTTACGTGGGAGGGGGATTAGGCCATCTTAGCCATAGGGATATGTTACGTGGGGAGGGATTAGCCATCTTAGTCATAGGGGATATGTTACGTGGGAGGGGGATTAGACCATCTTAGCCATGGGGATATGTTACGTGGGAGGGGATTAGACCATCTTAGTCATAATGTATTAGTAGGTGGGCAGGCGATTTATGCAATCTTAGTCATTTGTTATTAGTGGGAGAGGAATTTAGGCTTATCTTAGTCATAATGCATGAGTAGGGGGAGGGTTGGTTAACGCATTCTTACTCATAGGGTATGAGTAAGTGAGAGGGTCATAGGGTATGAGTAAGTGAGAGGGTCATAGGGTATGAGTGAGAAGGTCATTAGGTATGAGGAAGTGAGAAGGTCATAGGGTATGAGTAAGTGAGAGAGTCATAGGGTATGAATGAGAAGGTCATAGGGTATGGGTAAGTGAGAAAGTCGTAGGGTATGAGTACATGGGAAGGTCATAGGGTAGGAGTACGTGGGAAGGGGGAAATAGACAATCTAAGTAAAATATGAGTTCGTGGGGAGGGAAGGTTTAGGCTAATTATCTTAGTCATAGTGCGGACAGAACCTGGGAAGGACTGCGGCCATGGCCCTGACCTCTAAACTGATAATCTAGAATGACCATAGCTTGAAGAACAAAAGAAAACAAAGAAAAAGTTTAGAGATATGAAGAAGGAATGAAAGAAGAAATAGATAAGTAGACGAAAAGTTGCAGAAAATAAGCAGAAGAGAAAGAGAGAAAAGAATAATGGCAAAGAAGGAAACACATAAGTAAAAGAAGAAGTATAAGTAGAGAAACGAAGAAACTGAATAAGAAATAAAGAAAGAGAAAATGTAAGAAAAAAGAAATGAAGATGAAAAATAAGAAGAGAGTATCAAAAATATAAGATGATGTAGAGAAGGAGGAACAAAATTAGAAAAAAAAAATCAATATTGTCCATGCACTGATTTCTCCCTCTTCATACGACGCCGAGAAAACTAAGCTTGATACAGATACAGTTTTTGCACCGGCGGCGTAGTAGGAATTACCAAATTATTATTAACTACAACGTCCGACTTTCTTAGGGACTCCGGCTGCAAAGTATATATCAAGATTTACTTGTCAAAATTGTAGTCGGGAATGAAAATATCCCCAAGACAGTAGAAGTCTGAACTCATAGTATTACCTCTAGATGAAATGTCTAGATATGGAGTCTGTGTGGCTAAGTGTGGTTAAACCGGTGCCTTGCATTCTGACGGTATTTGATTAAAATCCGGACAGCGTCGTTCTATCCACTGGTGCATTTTTCATGAGAACCTTAGGATTGTTGCAGGAGCTACGGAGCTCGTGCTTTGTGCAATACTTCGTAGGTGGAGAATCCTTTCTGCGCAGAACAACTGAACAATATGGGTAAAACCCGGCGGAAAGAAATCAATCCTTTGTCCTTAAACCCTTTTGGGACAATCTCTCTCTCTCTCTGTCCTGTGACGATCCTGATGCTTAGCGCAGCAACAAATACACATCATTTGTCTCTGTTCTTGGTCATCATCTGTATTGTGTTCCTCTCTCTCTCTCTCTAGCCTCCTTCCATGATGGTCTTCTCCAGCCCTTCATTTCTTTTTATATGTAGTTAGTCTCCATGGATCTGTAGTTAGTCTCCATGGATCTGTAGTTAGTCTCCACGGATCTGTAGTTAGTCTCCACGGATCTGTAGTTAGTCTCCATGGATCTGTAGTTAGTCTCCATGGATCTGTAGTTAGTCTCCATGGATCTGTAGTTAGTCTCCACGGATCTGTAGTTAGTCTCCATGGATCTGTAGTTAGTCTCCACGGATCTGTAGTTAGTCTCCATGGATCTGTAGTTAGTCTCCACGGATCTGTAGTTAGTCTCCATGGATCTGTAGTTAGTCTCCATGGATCTGTAGTTAGTCTCCATGGATCTGTAGTTAGTCTCCACGGATCTGTAGTTAGTCTCCATGGATCTGTAGTTAGTCTCCATGGATCTGTAGTTAGTCTCCATGGATCTGTAGTTAGTCTCCACGGATCTGTAGTTAGTCTCCATGGATCTGTAGTTAGTCTCCACGGATCTGTAGTTAGTCTCCATGGATCTGTAGTTAGTCTCCATGGGTCTGTAGTTAGTCTCCACGGATCTTACACGTGATACTCATGGAAACCGAACGTTGGTTTGTCAGTCCAAACGCACATGACATCAATGACCAACAATGACATGCCATCAATGACATGGCGTCAATGACAGCAATGACAGCAATAACAGCAATGACATAAATGACATGACATCAATGACAGCAATGACATCAGTTGCATAAATGACATCAATGACATTAATGGCATCAATGTTATCAATGACATCAATGACATCAATGACTTCAATGGCATTAATAACATCAATGGCATTAATGACATCAGTGGCATCAATGACACTAATGACATAAATGACAGCAATGACATCAATTACATCAATTACATCAATATCATCAATGACAGCAATGACACCACTGTCATCAATTACAGCAATGACATCAATGACAGCACAACCAATGTCATAAATGACATCAATGACTTTAATGACATCATTGACAACAATGACATCAATGACAGCAATGACATCAACGACAGCAATCACACCAGACATCAATGACACCAATGACATCAATGACAGCAATCACACCAGACATCAATGACATCAATGACAGCATATCACTTAAACGTTGTTATGACTGTTATAATCACAGTTGACACTTTCTATAATCTTGCATATCTAACATGTCTCTCTCCTCTTGCAATACTTTAAAGAATATCATCTTTTATTAAAATGTTTTATCCAATATAATATTTTACTCAAATGTTCTATCCAATATCATCTTTTACTCAAATGTTCTATCCAATATCATCTTTTACTCAAATGTTCTATCCAATATCATCTTTTACTAATATGTTCTGTCCAATATCATCTTTTACTCAAATGTACTTTGGTTCATAATTTCTCTTTATAACAATCTAAGACTTATCATCTTTCTAACATCATGTATGGCTCGTTACCTTTCTTCAAAAATGTGTCTAATCCCTTCTCTATGAAGAACTTATGGCACCATTTGTCTAAAATGTCAAACTGAAGATAGCCTGTCTTAGGATGATCTATGATTGCTTTCTTCTCTAAAATAGACTATGGTTCATAACTCTTTAAGATCGCCCATGTGTCGCCGGGGCACCTCGCAAGGGGAGCAAAGAATAATAACAATGCGACCTATAAGGCATGTCGTAAGAGGCGACTGAGGTAGCAGTCCTAGGAGACTACCGTAGTAAATAAAAGCATCGAGAAATCGGATGTGCTGGCCTACTTGTAGGCGCATAACTGGAACAACGTACAATCGTACATATGCTAAAATCACATAAAAATCACAAAGAGCGGTTTAAAAGTGTTCGATATGATGCGCCCGAAGAAGAAACTAAGATAATATATATCTAGTCGTCTGTTCCTCCTTTCTCTCTCTCTCTTTCTCTCTCTCTCTCTCTCTCTCTCTCTCTCTTCTCTCTCTTTCTCTCATTCAACTGCTCTTCCTAATTTAACTGATGTTTTTCTTCTCTTTCTCTCACCATAGCTCTGACTGCTCCTCCACCATAGCTCTGACTGCTCCTCAATAAACACTCCTTAGTCCAGTCAATGATAGGCTATCTCCTTCACCACAATCGTACCGTCATTAGTAGGAGGCAGTTGTTTATGATGTTAGAATCAGTCTTCTAACTATCTCCCTATCCATTCTCTATCATCTAGTCCCGTACGCCATTTATCCAAGCAAAACTCTAACTTTATCTCAGGAGTCTGTTCTCGTGCATCCCTACATTCAAGATCAAAGACAAAATTACATCCTGTCAGTCTGGGTCATTGATTGATTGATTGATAGAAACATCATCATTACACTTCGGTGAGTAACCATGTGTGCTCTGATATCTTTCTTACACAGTAGTATCACAGCGACAGTGCACGAACTCCATGCACTGGCGTGGTCTCCAATGTAATTTTGAAGATGTTGAAAATATTTTGTGGTACTTTTATGATTTATTTTTCTAATGTATTTTGACCAGACAGTGGTTTTCCAGCCTGCTCTTCTCCATCTTGAACGGTCAATGGTTCTCCTACGTGGTCAACTTGAACATGGGACCTACGTTTTATCATCGGTCTCCGATAGGACTAGGAACTCGACCTCATCTACACTGAGATCACGGATCTCTGAAAAAATATCCCAATGGATTCACGATGGAGCGAGCTTAGTACCTTTAGAACGAGAGTCGAGCAACTAACCTCTATGCCAGAGAGACCATTTCTTGACCAATCCTCATCCATGCCTATATCCACTCTCTGTTACATCCATTTACTGATACTGTTTAGCTTGAACTTAAGGCAGGCAGACATGTAATAGTCTGTTTGTTGCTTTGCAAACTAATAATTCAACAGTACTCAAGAAATGAGGTTTCTAATGTAGAAACCGCATATCCAGATAATGGGACGTAGCTCTTGTTTGGTTTATACAGTAGCTAAAATATTTAACTGTTACTTCCCTTGTGTGGTTTTTACTTATTTTGATTTTCTTTTTTTCTTCTTCTTTTGTCGTCGCACTGCTACCGGGTTGTTGCCCAGTGTCGTGGTTTTCTGTTTTTGTCTTGTGCTGTTCTGGTGGCTTGTGTGATTGTTATCTTTGCTCTTTCACAGGATTCTGCTACGCCATCTAACCATCTTTCCGTGGTCTTCCTCTTGCCTTCTTTCCCGATGTTCTGTTGTAGAAGACTCTGTATACTGTGGAGTTTGGATGCATTCTTATTAAGTGGCCAAACCACTTCATTCTTTGTTTATCTATGTAATTCAAGCACGGTTTTGTGCCAACTTTCTTTCTTATGCTGATGTTGGTGATTCTGTCTTTTTGTGTTGTTGGTAACTTTTCGCAGGCAACGCATTTCACATGTAGTTATTTTTGTGACTGCGCTTTGCTCAATGTCCATGTTTGGCTCTGGTAACACAAAGTAGGTATAAAAATGCTGTTGATCATCTGTTGCTTAGCTGCCTGTGAAATTTTGGGTGCCTTAACAATGGGGCTAGCTGGTAGGTTACAGCATTTGCTTTTTGTACTCTAACCTCTATCTCTCTATCCAGTTTTCCGTCTTCTGTGAATATGCTTCCTAAGTATGTGAATTCTTTCACTTGGTTTATTTTAGTGCCATTGACATGGATGTCTAGATTATTATGTTTTCTTCCCATATTCATTATTTCTGTTTTAGTGTTGTTGATTTTCATGTCATGTTTTACACAATTTTTGTTCAAGGTGTCAATATGATGTTGTAGATCTTGTTCATCTTGATGTATCAGGCACTGATCATCTGCAAACAGCAGTTCATTTATTTCATCATTATTTGAATTTGACTCTTGAGTTATTTTATCCATATATGCAATAAAGAGTAGTGGTGAGAGGACACAACCTTGTCTAACACCTGATGTAATGGAGAACCAGTCGGTTATTCCTTCTGTTGTTCTTACTGTACTCTGGCTATCTTGATATAAGGCCATGATATTACCTAATAGTTGTCCCTGGATGCCATATTCTTCAAGGATCTTCCATAGTTTGCACCTGTTTACTCTATCAAATGCCTTTTCTTGGTCTATAAATATAAGCTGTTTACTTTGATTGTATTCAATTGTTTGTTCGCAGATCTGTCTTAGTGTAAATATTGCGTCTGTGCAGCTCTTACCCTCCTAAACCCAAACTGGCTATTGCTTAACTGGGGCTCTAATATATGACTTGCTCTTCGCTCCAATATTTTTGCAAACATTTTTCCTATATGGCTCAAAGAGAGATACCCTGTATTTTCACACTCTCTTTTGTCTCCTTTGTTCTTCCATATTGGGACTATAATAGCTCTCTGCCAGTCATCTGGAACCTCTTGTGCCTCCCAGGCTATGTTAAAATTCTGGTCAGCCATGTTATTGCTGTTGTCTTACACCCAAGTAACATTTCTGTTGTTATACCATCTATCCCTGCTGCCTTCCTTCTTTTGCTTTGATTTAGTGCCATTTCAACTTGGGATTCTAAGATATTCAATTGTTGATATTTTCCATGTTTCATTTGAAATGTTTCTGTACCTTGTGTTTCGCAGTTTAACAGTTCCGTAAAATATTCTTTCCATCTGTCTTTAATATCTTTGCTGTTGGTGATTTTGATTTTAGATTCGTCAAAGAGATAACTTCTCTCCCTAATGTGTGTGACGTTTGTATTGAGAGATTCGTCAAAGAGATAACTTCTCTCCCTAATGTGTGTGACATTTGTATTGAGGGATCTGATGAGTGTAATTAGTATGTCTTCTGCTTCTTCTTCAAACGCTCCATATCGACCCCTTGTTAATCATTATTTGTGATTTATATGTGCCCTGAGCCTAAAAGCGATTGTACCTTGTGCCAGTTATGCGCCTACAAGTAGGCCAGTACATCCGATTTCAGCGACGCTTTTTATTTACAAGGATAGCTTTCTTATGCCTCTACCTCAGTCGCCTCTTACGACATGCCTTGTAGGTAGCAGTGTTACTATTCTTTGCTCCCTTTGTGAGACTCGGGCAGTAATTAGTGCCAAACAGAGAGAGCTAACGTGTGTGACTGTAGTACAAAGAGATCATTTCTTGCGTGTGTGGTTGTGCCAAACAGAGAGAACTAACGTGTGTGACTGTAGTACAAAGAGATCATTTCTTGCGTGTGTGGTTGTGCCACAGAGAGAGAGAGAGAGAGAGAGCTTATAACTTGTGAGACCTTTACACTAGCAAAGTGGCTGTCAGACATATGTGACATCATCATCATCAAGTAGCTTGTCCCTACCGGAACTTGGCTCCCATGACACCAGTCCTGAAAACTCTATATTCTGTGCAAGTTGACTGACATCACCAGCAGTCATTCTCAGATCGTCAATGACATCTTGCACCCATCGTCTTCTAGGTCTTCCTCTTTTTCGTCTTCCAGGCACCTTTCCCCTATAAACTTATCTTCTCTTTGCACTCATGCTATCTGATATGTCCGAAATATTTACTTGTCCTTGTTTTTTTAGTTTCTTTAATAGCCAACTCTCTTGAATATCAAGCTGTTGCAGAATGGAAGCATTTGTTCTTTTCTCTGTCCATGATATTCTAAGTACTCTTCTGCAAAATTTGCATTCAAAGACATTAATGTTCAAATCGGGATCACGCCGTTCTGTTCACGAGTGCAGTTTTTTCCAGAGACCCATAGGATTGCGCTGGAGCTACGGAGTTCGTGCTTTGTGCAATACTTTCGGCCAGAGCCGGATTAGACCAGCGCGGGCCCGTAGCAAATTTTAGCGCGGGGCCCTAAGTTTTGTATGAAAATAAATAATAAAACATAAATTTTACAAACAAACTTGTCTCGATTTAATGTGAGCAAATTTAGAGATAATACTAGACAAATCAATTTCTCTAAGTAAATTACATTCAATGTTCATTAACCCTTTGTATCCTGAATTATTTTATCTATAACTTTGTAACCATTTTATTTTTCTAAATGGTATATTTTAATACATATACAACTAAGATATGAGTCTGGGAAAAAAAAAAATATTTTAACAATAATATTTTAGAATTTGTTTTTGGGACTTTAAAGTACCAACAGGAACCAACACATAATTTATTTTTTTTTTTTGTTTTATGAAAACATCTGCTTATGTGCATATCTATACATGGTATTCATAAAAGCAATTCTTTTTTCATTGCAGCACAAAAATACATTGCAAAATGAACATTTTGAATGTGGTTTGGACTGGATTTTTTTTGTAGAGCACATTTCACACCTTCCCCTTTCTTGAACAAAGGTAGGCCAGTGAGCTCCTAGGTTTTGTCCTCTGATGTCTTTAGACACAGAAAAGTTGTTCTTCCTTCTCTTCTTTGGCTGCTCTGGTGTGGTGCTGATTGAAGGACGACCTCTTTTTCACAGGATCTTTCCTGAGCGATTAGTCCCATCGCTAAGTTTACGCGAAACTCAAGTAGTGTTGATTCATGGTGGATCTCTTTGTAAATTACAAAAGCATTGACGTATGCCATTTCAATCATTGCAAAAAACAATCTATGCCACCACTTTTTGGACTTTCTATCAGGATCATATAATGATCGGAGCATATCTGCCTTGTCCACGCCTCCCATTGAGTAATTGTAGTCCCCAACTATAGCAGGTGCTACAACGTCTTTTCTAGTCCCGTTCCGCTCTTGTCGACTCAGAGTTGTAGCTTCATTGCCATGGTAGTTTGACAAAAGGTGAACACATTTATTGTCTCTCCACTTGAAGAAGGTAATACCTTGCTCTGTAGAGCTGTAGTCAAAATCTCCCCTTGCAAAACTGGCAGACTCTTTGAGATTGGTTTCTTTCTCCAGTTCCTTTGGATTACTGAAAATGTCTCCTCATCACTGGAACTAGTATCAGAAAGTTGCACATTCTGAGATTCAGAAGAACCGGCAACATTAGGGTTGTTCTCTAGTTCCTCATCCGAGCTGCTCTCTACTGGTGTATCAATATCAGATGGGATATCTTCTTCTAGGGCAATGACAATTTCTTCCTCAGTCAGATATTTTCGTTTACAGGCCATGACACCTAGAAAAAAAATAATATAAACACACACAAATTATATGGTACTTGCTATCAAAATAAGTCAATCACATGATGATGATTAGGTTCAAAATAAGTCTATCACATGATGATGATGATTAGGTTCAAAAAAGTTAACATTTCTCACATCCCTTGGTTTACCCGAGTTTTACCCACTTCCGACCTGGCGGTACTTATAAGTACCATGACATATTTTAGTGCGTACAATTAAAAATAAACTATCAATTTAGAAGACACATATATCAAATGCTTACCTGTATAATACTGTAGTTGATTAAAAATCTGTAGCACCAACAAACTGTAAAATAACGATCAAATAGTAGACGTCATGCAGGCAGTGTCTAGTCCCTATTTCAAGATGGATGACTAATGAAACTCGACACAAAGGAAATGTATTGCGCATGCCCAGATCGCTTCCAAACATTCACGCCACCTACCTGGGAAACAAGCAATGTTATTTTAGATAGACCTTTAAGTACCGTCAGGATTCGTGATCAGATTGTAAAAATATAGCCATTTGAAGTGAGTGGTACTTAAAAGTGAGGTTATTTAGACGATCTTGTCCCATCATGTTTCTTAACTCACTTTTTATACGCTTTAATGTTGAAAAGAACGTTCTCCGCTGCAGTTAGTAATCATTAAAGACAAGTAAATTCGTAAGACTATTTCTACATTTGGGAGACTCTAATGAATTTTCCATTATAAGTTTATAAAATTGCAGTTCAAGGGCCTCATACTTTTCGTTGCTAATAGCAGCAGCTACATTAGTTTTAAGAAGTTCAGCGAACTGCACAAGTTCGTCGCCTAGGCTTTTTCCAAATCCTCTTGGTAAGAGCTGACAATATTTGGAGTTCTTTTCAAGATCTCTTCTGCTGTAAGAGATTTTAACTGCCGAAATGTTCCAAATACATCAGTCACTCTATGGTACGCTTCCATGCGTTTAGCTAAGGCAGAGAGTACTTTATCAATTATGACAATAAACACCTGACTTTCAAATTTTTGTTTGGGTGTTTGATTTTCTACAACTTCATCGAGCGTAGTAAAGCCACTAAAATCGTCGTACTTAGTATTTCGCTTGCGTCGTCGTGAAGTTTGTTGCTGATATTCTTGACAGTGAGTCAGGATTTTGGCTTTGGCCTCAATATCTGAAAATGTAGGTCGCATTGCTTGAACGTACCCGTGTAACGATTCATAAAGAGCATATCCCGTGTTAAGATCTTGATCAGGTGACTGTAATGAAGCGCTAGACGCTTGCAAGCGTTCTAGAATTCCGTTCCATAAAATGCTAACTATTCCCGTTTCCAACTTACTCATCTCCAAAACTAGCCCATACGCTTGATTACGACACTCTACCTTTTGATCCATGTTATTTGAGATGTCATCCAAAACTTGTTTGATAATGGTAAAACCACATAAAAGTGCTTTTGTCGCATCAGCTCAGGAAGACCACCTGGTGTCCGACAGTCTCTTCAAAGTCAGGAGTTTTGAACCTGTATCTTCCAGTGCTTTTGTAAGAATGCCCCATCGATAGGTAGAAGCGGAAAAGAATGTATAGAGATTTTCAACAAAATCGAAAAAATGGATGCTTCTATACAACATTCTGCAGCACACTTCGCAACCAAATTCAGTGAATGTGCAAAGCAGGGAATGTATTCTGCGTACTTATTTATCTCCTTAATGCGTGCTTGTAAGCCGTTGTATTTCCCACTCATGTTGCTGGCATTGTCATAGCTTTGACCGCGACAGTCTTTGATATCAATGCCATTTTCCTTTACAAAATCAAGTAAACGTTGTTCAGCAGTATGACCTTCCATATCCAAGAACTTCACAAACCTTTCCACTGGTCCAGATGGTAACACATAGCGCACTATTAGAGTGAGTTGGTCCACATGCGAAATGTCTGGAGTAGAGTCCAGTGATACGGAATAGTACTTGCATTTCTTAATTTCGCAAATAATATGATCCAGTAAGCTTGATGCAATTAGATGGATAAATTCCTCACATGTTGTTTTTGATAAGTATGATGTATGTCCCTTTCCTTTATTTGCATAAGTATTTATATGCTGAGCCAGAAAAATGTCAAATTTGGCTATTCCAACAAACCTAAATAATTTCCATTATTAGGTGAACCAATAATTTCATCCCTACCCCGAAATGCAAGACCTCGTTCTGCTAAAATTGGATTACTGAAGTAATTCGCTCCAAAAGTGTCCGCCAATATGTTTGTTCGGTCTCAATTTGGCTTACAAGTTGAGAATCGACACGAGCATCTTTCTTTTGCAAACTAACAGAGAAATTATCGCTTGTCTATGGGAAGTGCTTTCTTCATGTCTTTTCAACAAATTATTTGCGTTTTCCAATCGTCAAATCCTTCTTTCGTAAACCGTGACGAACAGTCTGAATCAGTACTGTTACGTTGTTAATGAGCTCAGTGTGACCGCCCAATTAAGTCCGAAATTGAGTAAACATGACCTTGGCCCTAACCTCAATAAAAAAAATGAAAGGGGAAATTATTACCCACCTCCCAAACTTGGTTCCTTGTTTATGACTAGTGACAAGTTAGCTCCAGAGGCTGGCCCCCAAAGCGCGGGGCCCGTAGCATTTGCTACTTCTGCTACTATGCTAATCCGGCTCTGCTTTCGGCAGATCTAGTTCTATTTCTACGTAGAGGGACCTAGCCACATGAGGATCTAGCTATATGAGGATCTAGCTATATGAGGATAAGACGTGGATCCTTCTTTTTCTTTAGATCTTTTTGTATACACACACGCGCACACACACGCACACACACGCGCACACACACGCACACACACACACACAACTCACCGACAAATGTTTGTAACTAAATTCCCCCACCACTTACAAACTCATCCATCCACGCAATCACTCAAACAATCACACACTTGGCAATCACATACTAAACCTGCTCAATCAATCACACACCCACACAATCATCACACATTCTCACATATTTGTTCATACGTTCATTCATCCACTTTATACTACCACCCACACATGCATTCATCGACTTTATACTACCACCCACACAATACTACCACCCACACATGCAATCATTTTCTCATAAATCCCATTCTCCACTTATTCACACGCATTATATTTACCCACTCAGCCACTCACATACACAGCTAAACACTCATACACTTGCCCATACTCTCTTTTTCTCTATCGTTATTTCTCTTCCTCCCATCTCTCTCTCTCATTATTTTCTCTTTCAATATCTTCCTTTCTCTTCCTTTTTCTTTCATTCCGTTTCTCTTTCATTCTCTTCCATTCTCTTTCTCTTTTCTTCTCTGTCTCTTTCATTGATATGCACAGATTCAACAAGTGCCTAGCGTCTCGCATTCTTGTCCTTTTCAAACTCACTCACTCCCTCTTGCCCTCTTCCTCTCTCTCTCTCATGTGTCTTCTTATGCCTCTCTCCTTATAATGTAACTATCGACAGTAACATTGATCTTGCTTTCAGAGTAGCAAGGGAGTTTGTTCTTAGAGTGCTCGGCCGCGTCGCCGTAGCTTCATTGTCAATGGCTGAACCAGTCGATTCCGGCGGGATGAAAAATAATTAGCCGTTTTGAGTGCTAAATCGGGAGGAAACGGAGGGAGGATGAAGTAAACTTCGTTGTCTGGATGTGCCTGCACGTGTGTGTGTGTGTGTGTGTGTGTGTGTGTGTGTGTGTGCATTATATGTGTAGGTGGTAGTGAGTCTAGTGCGCTAGTGCGTAATTGTTGTACCAACTTGAGATAATGGTGTCCTAGGATTGAAATATGTCTGTGGTTGATATTCTGGTGTGGTAATGGTGGCAGAGGGTGTATTATTGTGTATGGTCGTTAAATGGTGTAGTTTTGTGTGTGGTAAAGGAGGTTGTAGTTTTGTGTGTGGTAAAGGAGGTTGTAGTTTTGTGTGTGGTAGTGGTGGGAGAGGGCGTATTACTGTGTATGGTCGTTAAATGGTGTAATTTTGTGTGTGGGTAGTGGTGGGAGATGTTGTATTACTGTGTGGTACTGGTGGGAGATGTTGTATTACTGTGTGGTAGTGGTGGGAGATGTTGTATTACTGTGTGGTAGTGGTGGGAGATGTTGTATTATTGTGTGGTAGTGGTGGGTGAGGGCGTACTATTGTGTATAGTCGTTAAATGGTGTAGTTTTGTGTGTGGTAAAGGAGGTTGTAGTTTTGTGTGTGGTAAAGGAGGTTGTAGTTTTGTGTGTGGTAAAGGAGGTTGTAGTTTTGTATGTGGTAAAGGAGGGTGTCTGTAACTTAACCGGTAGTGAGCTCGATAACAACCTAAGTGTACCTGGTTCAAACCTCGCGGCGGACAATTTGAAAGCAAGTTTTTTCCCGTGGAATTTTATAAACGATAAAAAAGACCTCACCATTTAGAAAGCAATGGCAAACTGCTGAACGTATAAGTAGTGCTTAGAAAATCAACGACTCAAGTGCAGTAAAGGATATACCACAACTTTCATTTTGTCCAAGGAGGGCTTAGTTTTATTATGTGACTAACATTGAAACACTCTACACTAGATTGGATGAAATCGGATGCACATGTCCTAAACGTGTAGAAGTCTATGCGTTTAGGGACCTACCAAACCAATGTGCAACGTATATACGTTCTTGGCAAAGATCAAACATATCACAAAGAGTGATTAAAATTGGTCGTAAAGAACGAACGTAAAGAAGAAGAAGACTTCGCTAGCGTGGAGTGGTATAACGTAAGCTCTCAGTAAGATGATCTTCTGTTCTGTTACGTTTGTTTTAGCAAACTTGGTAGCCACTAATGACAAACTTGTCATATGTTTTATTCAGTTATTGAAAGTAATGAAAATAATGAATATAAAATGGAACGAATTCAGAAGAAGTGATGAAATCAGAGAAATGTCTGGTCAACCACTAGTGACAACTGTTATAAGAAAGAGAAGATGGAGATATGTTGGACACACCTTGAGGAGAAATGATCAACGAATATCAAAGCAGGCATTGAAGTGGGATGCAAGGGTTCACAAAGAGAGGACGACCTAGGGAGACCCTGAAACGAACTTTGCTGAGAGAGGCAGGAAATATCGGTCTCAGTTCCATGGAGGAGATTGAGCGAGTTGCCCAGGATAGAGTGGTATGGAGAAATTACTTGCAGGCCCTATGTAACGTATAACGGTACGAGAGGAATTATTATTATTATTATTTATCTATTGATATTGGGATTTTGAACTTAGTACTTTTGGGTTGTGATCGAGATCGCTACCGCTATGCTACAGACACCAACAGACTTGGGTATACCTAGGGCAGCATTTCCCAAAGTGGGTGGTACCACCCTCCAGTAGGCGCTGAAGCGATCTAGGGATGGGGGCGACTGTGGGTTCAGAAGAATTTGGGGTGGGGGGTGTTCATGTGATTAGGGGTCGTTGACTCCTTAAAGAAGAAATGAATAATAAATATGTTAAAATAAATTGTTTTCGTGATTTTGCGATTGAATAATCATTTAAAATTTGAATTCTGCATTTTAATTCATCTTATGCCCGTCTTACACGATCAAGTTTTTCACCAATTTTATATTTCATGCATATGATCATTTAAAGATTGACCATGTATTACAGAATTATATATAAATTTTCTATGTGAAAGAGAAAATGGAGCATGTATATATGTGGGAGGGCGTTGGCAAACTGTTATGATGTGGAGGGGGTGTTATCTTGTGCAAAGTGGGCGATGGGTCGAAAACGTTTGGGAATCTATGATCTAGGGGAATAAGATAAGCATTATCAGACTTTAAGAACTAACAGATAACAAAATGAGACGATAGCGATGGAGAAGACATGTCCCCAGGATGAGAGGAGAGCATGCAGGGAAGTGGACAAAGCAAGAATAGTGGACAAACGGGAGGCCTAGGGGAACAGGAAGGAAACTTTTCAAGCAGAACTCAAAGACATGCATAGCTCATGTGTGCTGCCGGGACTAGCAAAGAATAGTAACACTGTGACCTACAAGGCATGTCGTAAGAGGCGACTGAGGTAGTGGTCTAGGGAAACTAGCCTAGTAAACAAAAAGCGTCGCAGAAATCGGATGTGCTGGCCTACTTGTAGGTGCATAACTGGCACAACGTAAAATCGCTCTTAGGCTCAGATAACATACTAATCACAAAGAGTGGTTTAACAAATGGTCGATAAGGAGCGTTTGAAGAAGAAAAAGAAGAAGCATACAAGACCTAACAGATCTGAAACGCAAAATTAAAGAGATTTTAAAAAAAAAGAGACGATAGCGATGTATTGGACATGTCCCCAGGATGAGAGAAAAACATGCAGCGAAGTGGGCAAAGCTAGGACAGCAGAAAAAAGGGAGGCCTAAGGGGAACATGATGAAAACATTTGAAACAGAACTCAAAGACATGCAAAATACTAGGTTTGAAGTAGAAAAAAGTGCACAAAATAGAATTGAGTGGGCTTTTATGTGTGGTCTGTGTCGTGTATGCCTTTAGGCGGAGGAGAACCAGTGATCATAACATGTTTACATTTGCTCAGAGAAAGACACCATTTTTTTTAAGTTCACAAATTTAATAAAGAGGAACAAGAAAATACAATTCTTGAATATTATAAACATGTGTAGTCCCGATCACACCCCCTCCACCCCGTCCTGGTCTTCACCATTCACCACTATCCCATTCTCTAACACAATCCCATGGACGCCTATGCCTCTTTGGCAGTAATCTTCCTGTTTTAGACGATGTGCAGAAACCTATATAACAAATGGAGACGACTACAGCAGGTCTGATAGGAATTGCAGCTGATAATAAAACAAAGATCAGAATACTAAGAGCATGCATATTCCCAGTGGCAACATATGGGTGTGAAGCATGGACATTTAACAAGGCAGTGGAAAAACATATAATTGCTTTTGAATATAAGTGTTACAGAAGACTCCTCTGTAAACACTGGACAGAGAAAGAGAACAAATAGATCTTCTATTTTAAAAAAAAAAACTCAAAAACAATTCAAAAATTTTGGACATATACTGAAACACGAAGGATTGGGAAGACCTTTACGGTGAGTCATCCGGTAACGTGGAGAAGAGGAAGACCACATAGAAGATGGGTTCAACATCTCGGTAACGTGGAGAAGAGGAAGACCACATAGAAGATCGGTTCAAGAAAACAAGAAGTAAATGATGATTTGAGCATGGCGGCTGATGATTTGAGCATGGCGGCTGATGATTTGAGCATGGCGGCTGATGATTTGAGCATGGCGGCTGATGATTTGAGCATGGCGGCTGATGATTTGAGCATGGCGGCTGATGATTTGAGCATGGCGGCTGATGATTTGAGCATGGCGGCTGATGATTTGAGCATGGCGGCTGATGATTTGAGCATGGCGGCTGATGATTTGAGCATGGCGGCTGATGATTTGAGCATGGCACCTGATGATTTGAGCATGGCGGCTGATGATTTGAGCATGGCGGCTGATGATTTGAGCATGGCGGCTGATGATTTGAGCATGGCACCTGATGATTTAAGCATGGCGGCTGACGATTTGAGCATGGCGGCTGATGATTTGAGCATGGCGGCTGATGATTTGAGCATGGCGGCTGATGATTTGAGCATGGCGGCTGATGATTTGAGCATGGCACCTGATGATTTAAGCATGGCGGCTGATGATTTGAGCATGGCGGCTGATGATTTGAGCATGGCGGCTGATGATTTGAGCATGGCGGCTGCTGATTTGAGCATGGCGGCTGATGATTTGAGCATGGCGGCTGATGATTTGAGCATGGCGGCTGATGATTTGAGCATGGCACCTGATGATTTGAGCATGGCGGCTGATGATTTGAGCATGGCGGCTGATGATTTGAGCATGGCGGCTGATGATTTGAGCATGGCGGCTGATGATTTGAGCATGGCGGCTGATGATTTGAGCATGGCACCTGATGATTTAAGCATGGCGGCTGATGATTTGAGCATGGCGGCTGATGATTTGAGCATGGCGGCTGATGATTTGAGCATGGCGGCTGATGATTTGAGCATGGCGGCTGATGATTTGAGCATGGCACCTGATGATTTAAGCATGGCGGCTGATGATTTGAGCATGGCGGCTGATGATTTGAGCATGGCGGCTGATGATTTGAGCATGGCGGCTGATGATTTGAGCATGGCGGCTGATGATTTGAGCATGGCGGCTGATGATTTGAGCATGGCGGCTGATGATTTGAGCATGGCACCTGATGATTTAAGCATGGCGGCTGATGATTTGAGCATGGCACCTGATGATTTGAGCATGGCGGCTGATGATTTGAGCATGGCGGCTGATGATTTGAGCATGGCGGCTGATGATTTGAGCATGGCGGCTGATGATTTGAGCATGGCGGCTGATGATTTGAGCATGGCGGCTGATGATTTGAGCATGGCGGCTGATGATTTGAGCATGGCACCTGATGATTTAAGCATGGCGTTGAGGATTTGAGCATGGTGGCTGATGATTTGATCATGGCGGCTGATGATTTGAGCATGGTGGCTGATGATTTGAGCATGGCGGCTGCAGGAGGAATTCTGATCTTTGAGAGCGAGAAATTTCGATGAACTTTTAGGGTGACAAAGTTATCTGTGACTAAGTTATGAATCCTTTGCCTTGCGTTTCGAAGGTCGTTGGTTCGAATCCGCACTGTTCCGTTCTGTTCATGTGTGCATTTTTTTCCCGAAGACCCCTAGGATTGTTGCTGGAGCTACGGATTTTGTGCTTTGTGCAATACTCTCAGCAGGTGACGTGTCATTTCCACGGAGAAGGACCGAGCCATATGGGGTGGGGGTAAAACCCGGTACAGTGACGTCAATCCTTCAACTTTAAACCCTGTAGTTCTGCTCAAGGCAAGCTATTTGATAATGATGATTAGGACAGTAATTCTGTATACACCAAAATCTGATATTATCACTTGATGAAGACCTTTTTTCGAAACGTCGTTTTATACTGTTGGGCTGTGTAAAACTACCTTACTTATTTGATATTTTACATTTTCTGTCAAATTTTTATTATTTTCTCAATGAAATATAATTAGAGAAAATAAATAGCAAGCCTGTTAGAAATAATAACATGTTAGAAATAATAACATGTTAGAAATAATAACATATTTGATTGTAACTGATAATGCACATCTCAAGTTCTGTGCCAGGTAGACATGAAAGGTCATGAAAATAGGTCACCTGGATTAAATCGATGTCTGATCTCTCTGCCACGGACCGGTAGTTTGAATGACGTAACATAATAGCAGCCAGGCAGCGTTTAATGGCAGCAGGAAATCGTGAATACACGCAGTTTGGTTGAAATTTGTAACCAGTACATACGAACTTGGAATAGATTTTTGCAAACACGCAACCTTGTCTGTTGTTGATAGAAAGATTTTTCGTAGCTTTGCAAATCAAAGTTTGATTGATTGATTGATTGATTGATTGATTGATTGATCGGACAATCAGCACTGCACGACGGTGAGTAACAAGATGGTCTCGGTGACGTAGAGGTTCGGTGCTCGTCTCCCATACTAAAGGTACCAGGTTCGCTCCCTCGTGAAGCCATCTGGATATTTTCCAGAGATCCATGATCTCAGTGTAGGTGAGATCGAGTTCCTAGTCCTATCGGAGACGGACGATAAAGCGTAGGTCCAGTGTTCAATTTGAGCATGTAAAAAACCCTTGGCAGTTCAAAATCGAGAAGAGTAGGCTGGAAAGCCCCTGCCTGGCAAAATTTATTAGAAAAGATTAAAAATAAAGTCCACAAAATATCTTCACCATCTTCAAAATTACATCAGGGACCCTCGCCGGCGCTACGGAGTTCGTGCACTGCAACTGAGATATTCGTACGTGTAAGAAAGAGATCGAAGCACACACGGCTACTCACCAAAGTGCAATGATGATGGTCCTATCAATCAATCAATCTTACCGCCCGAGTGGTTACCGGGGCGCCCGAGTGGTTACCGGGGCGGCCGAGTGGTTACCAGGGCGCCCGAGTGGTTACCGGGGCGCCAGAGTGGTAACCGGGGCGCCAGAGTGGTTACCGGGCCCAAATTTGGGGTGTATAGAATAGAACCACTGTTACCTGCCACGCATGTCGTAAGAGGCGACTAACGAGGTTTGTCTGAAATCGGATGCATGTGTTCTAAACGTGTAAAAGTCTATGCATTTAGGGGCCTACCAAACCAATGTGCAACGTATACACGTTCTTGGAAAAGATCAAACATATCACAAAGAGTGATTAAAATTGGTCGTAAAGAACGAACACAGAGAAGAAGAAGAAGAATCAATCTTACACAGGAAGATCTCAGCCGATGTGCAGAACTCCGTAGACCCGGTAAGGGTCTCGATGTGATTTAGAAGCTGGTGAAAATATTTTTCGAAATTTTATTTTTTAACCTTTACAATTGAAATTTTGACCGGGCAGTAGTCTTTCCAACCTGCTCTTCTCGAGTTTGAATTGTCTTGGTTCTTTAACTTTGCTCAGCTCGCCCGTCTGCCCAGCGTGTGTTCGTAGCTCGTTGGACTACGGGTGACTATCCCTCTGTGTGTGCGGGTTCAATTCCGCGGGATGGCAGAAAAAGTCACAGATTCCCCAGATTTACGGTGTTCGTGGCACCGAACCGAAGGGTTACAATGTCCATGACACCGAGCCGAAGAGCTGAAAAGCTCAAGTGCTTCTGGATCGGAAATAAAAAAAAAAAAAACGTGCTCAGCTTGAACACGGGATCTACACTTTATCGTCCGTCTCCGATAGGACTAGGAACTAATCTCACCTAGACCAGGTGTCTCTGGAAAAATATCCCGATTGCTCCCCGAGGGAGCATGCCGAGTACCATCGGAACAAGAGGCGAGCACCTACCCTTCCCACCACAGAGACCCACAATGAAGGTAAAGTACTATTAGTAGAAACCACGTTTAAGCGCTAAGGGTGCCTACATAGGTGCTGAGTTTATTCAAGCTGGTTGAATGCAGCAGCGTCACAGTATCTGCTTGTGAACGCAAACTGGGAGTCCCGTCACACACAAGAATCGTGCATCATGAAATAGTTTGTCTTGAGCAGAACTTTATCCGTTAACAGTCCTTTCACATGTCTCTCTTCTCTCTCTATCCTCTCTCTTCTCATCTCTCGCCTTCTCTCTCACACACACTCTCTCTCTCTCTCTCTCTCTCTCTCTCTCTCTATCCCTCTCTCTCTCTCTCTCTCTCTCTCTTCTCTAGGTCAGATGTCAGCCATCATGCTCAACCATCATATCATCCTGTATCCATCTCTCCGTTCTTTCTCTTCTCTCTCTATGGTCTTTCTCTTCTCCTCTATGGTCTTCTTTCTCTACTTCTTCCTCTATGGTCTTTCTCTTCTCCTCTATGGTCTTTCTCTTCTCCTCTATGGTCTTTCTCTTCTCCTCTATGGTCTTTCTCTTCTCCTCTATGGCCGGTATGCTTCCTTCTATGATGGTCTTCTCCAACCCCTTGTATCTCTTTATATGTCTCTTCAATTTTCTCTTTCTTATTTGTAACATCAGCCAGTATAAGATTTGATTTTGAATTAGTTCTGTATACATCTATTTGTTATCTTCTCCGTCCATGATATACGGATGACACTTCTGAAACACTTATATTCAAAAGCCCATATATGTTTTTTCACTGCTTTATTAAATGCCCATGCTTCACACCAGTGGCGGCTCGTGACCATTTTTGTTGGTGGGGCAGACAAATATTTTTTGGAAAAATCATGGATTGGGTTTTGTTATTTTTTAATTTATAAAATAATAAATATACGTTACACATTATTTTTGGTGGGGCCTGGTCCCACTGGCCCTTAATGACGAACCGCCTCTGCTTCACACTCATCCAACAGTTGGCACTCACATTAACTGCATACAACAAGGGAGCACTACGCCCCATTGCCCCCCTAAACTAACGAACGTCTATGCACATAGCCCATCCGAGTATAAGATTTCTGAGAATTTTTATGTTAAAAAAACACGGGCTACATCATCCCAGCACTACATAGGTGGCGTAGAGGTTAAGCACTCGCCTCTCGTTCCAAAAGTACTCGGTTCGCGACCCCGTGGAGCCATCGGGCATTTTCCAGAGATCCTGATCTTAGTGTAGTTGAGATCGAGTTGCTAGTCCTATCGGAGACGGCTGATAAAACGTAGGTCCAGTATTCAAATTGAGTACGTTAAAGAACTCTTGACAGCTCAAACATTGAGAAGATGAACATGATGAAATGACACTGTCCGTGCAAAATTCAATTAAAAAATAATTCTTTCATAATATTTTCACTATCTTCTAAATGACATCAGGGATCCTCGCCAGTGCTACGGAGATCACGCACTGCCGCTGAGATATTCATGTGTAGGAAAGAGACTGAAACACACTTGGTTACTTACCGAAGTGCAATGATGTTGGCATCATCAATCAATCAGTCAAACATAGATTTTTAAAAATATATCAGCCCACATTTACTTGAAATTCTCAACAAACAAAATAAAACAATAATTGTCAAACAACGTGGCCATCTTGTGTTGTCTATCCATTGTGCCAAGGTACAGTACTCTGTATTCTCTGACATCTCTATCATTGTGCCCAAGGCACAGTACTCTGTATTCTCTGACATCTTGTGTTGTCTATCCATTGTGCCAAGGTACAGTACTCTGTATTCTCTGACATCTTGTGTTGTCTATCCATTGTGCCAAGGTACAGTACTCTGTATTCTCTTACATCTTGTGTTGTCTATCCATTGTGCCAAGGTACAGTACTCTGTATTCTCTGACATATTGTGTTGTCTATTCATTGTGCCAAGGTACAGTACTCTGTATTCTCTTACATCTTGTGTTGTCTATCCATTGTGCCAAGGTACAGTACTCTGTATTCTCTGACATCTTGTGTTGTCTATCCATTGTGCCAAGGTACAGTACTCTGTATACTCTGACATACTTACAGAAGCTACACTGGGTTCTAGAATCAAATACTAATCGACAGTTACTTCCCTTAGTTACCAATATTAACCTTAGTCAGTCATTTCTATTAATATTCTTCTTCTTCTTCAATCTTCAGACCTAGGGGGCATAGGTCCGCAACCAAGCCCGCCTATCCAATGCCATCTTTTCCAGATCTTTCCCCTCTCTCCCGATTTTCTTGCATTCCGTCTCCAACTTCCGTCTCCATGTGCTCCTTACCCCATTACCTTGAGGATTTCATCGGAATGTCTGTCTCGTGATGGTGTCAGGGGATCTCATCAGTGTATGTCCTATCCTATGCGACCTTCTGCCCCTTATCTCTTGTTCCACCTGCCGTTGTCCCGCTCTATCCCACAGATCCCCGTTTGTGGTGCTGTGATACCATCGGAGATGGAGTATCATGCGCAGGCATCTATTGATGAAACTGTTTGTTATTGTCAATATTGCAGTCTCATAGTTAAGATAAACATGACTCGTTCTTTAGGCTTCAATGGTTTAATGGCAGTGACCACAGTCACAACCCAAGAGTACCTGGTTCAAACACCGCGGCAGGCAGTTTGGAAGAAAATGTGTTCCCTTGGATTTTTACGAACGGTAAAAATAGACCTCTCCGTTGAGAAAGCAATGGTAAACTCATCATCATCAAGGTGCGTATCCTTTATAGGACGTTGCTCTCTTTGCAGCACATCTTAAATTCACCCTGTCTCTAGCCAGTTCACCCACGTAATGGTAAACTACTGAATGTAAAAGTGGTGCCTAGAAAATCGACGACTTGAACAAAATATTTGAACGATAAATCAAATTTAAGAAGACATTGGCTATGATTCTAATAATCCTCAATATTGATTGATCGATTGATTGATTGATGGGACATTTGTCACTGTACTTCGTTGAGTAACCATATTTGTTCCAATCTCTTTCTAACACAAGAAGATCTAGACAGCAGTGCACGATCTCCGTAGCACAAATCATGCATGGCCCTAAGGAAACCATGAAACGAATGTTACTGGAAGAGACCAGAAATATCGAACTCGATTCCACATTTGAGCTTGAACGAGTTGCTCAGGATAAAGCGGTACTGAGAAACTGCTTCCAGTGTGACTGAGTGTTAAAAAAAGAGAGATACAATAACATCAATCATACAGAACTACACTATTCCGGAATGGTTTATTTAATGTTGATATCGATTATACCCCGTTCAAGAATTATTGATTTCTAGTTTGCTCAATTTGTTTTGATATTTGTATAACTGTTATTGTTTACCTGATGCAGGAGATCATCTACAATCAATATGTATCGATTTATAAATCAACACGATGATCTATAGCTGTTCTATTCAACTTTTTGTATACATTGAGGCGAGCAACTGACTAATGACTGTGGGAGGGGGGGCGCCATGTGGCAACTTAAAAAATAATACTAACAATAATAATAAGAGTAAAATAATATTAATAAGAACCGCAGTAGCGTAGTTGCTATTCAACTCTCTTCTTAGCTTAGTGGTCCGGGTTCAATTTCACAGTGCGCGTGGCATTTTCTCAGACCGTAACAGCTCTTAGGTCGACCCAGCCTCGCGTGGCATTTTATTAGACCGTAACAGCTCTTAGGTCGACCCAGCCTCGCGTGGCATTTTATTAGACCGTAACAGCTCTTAGGTCGACCCAGCCTCGCGTGGCATTTTCTCAGACCGTAACAGCTCTTAGATCGACCCAGCCTCGCGTGGCATTTTCTCAGACCGTAACAGCTCTTAGGTCGACCCAGCCTCGCGTGGCATTTTCTCAGACCGTAACAGCTCTTAGATCGACCCAGCCTCGCGTGGCATTTTCTCAGACCGTAACAGCTCTTAGGTCGACCCAGCCTCGCGTGGCATTTTCTCAGACCGTAACAGCTCTTACATCGACCCAGCCTCGCGTGGCATTTTCTCAGACTGTAACAGCTCTTAGATCGACGCAGCCTCGCGTGGCATTTTCTAAGACAGTAACAGCTCTTAGGTCGACCCAGCCTCAAATAAGTACCAGGAAAAGCACTGAGAAGTTTAAAAGGGTTTAAAAGCCGAAGGATTGACTTCATTGCACCGTGTTTTACCCCATACGACTCGGTCCCTCTCAGCAGAAATGGCAAACCACCTGCCGAGTGTATTGCACAAAGCATGAACTCCGTAGCTCAAGCAACAATCCTAGGGCTCTGGAAAAAACGGCAGTCGTGAACAGAATGGCGCGGTCCGGACTTGAACCCACG
This sequence comes from Arion vulgaris, assembly GCA_020796225.1. Classification (NCBI taxonomy): domain Eukaryota; kingdom Metazoa; phylum Mollusca; class Gastropoda; order Stylommatophora; family Arionidae; genus Arion; species Arion vulgaris. The sequence goes on along the minus strand of CM036754.1, from coordinate 86,839,366 downwards.
ACCTTCGACTCACAAGGCAAAGGGTTTAACCACTTAGCCACAGAGACTCATTGTACACTGAGAAGTAAAGACGACCAGTGTGATGTTGACCACATTACTCATCGTGTGCCGACTGTCAATGAAACATATGGACCGAACACCGTATTACTCAATATAGCTCTCGTGGTATAACAAGGGTTAACACAAAGTAATAGTACAAGTAATGGAAATAAAAATCATGACATATCCGTTACATGACATAGCCATCAACTACAGTAAACGAGTTGTTGATTTTCTAGATACCACTTATACGTTCAGTAGTTTGTCAGGGCTTTCTGAACGGTGATGTCTATTTTTATCGTTCGTAAAAATCCAAGGGAACTAATTTGCTTCCAAACTTACCCGCCGCGGAGTTTGAACCAGGAACTCTTGAGTTGTGGTCGAGCTCACTGCCGCTTTGTTTTTCTATCGAGAAACACTTGAGCTTTCTGCTCTTCGGTTCGGTGCCATGGGCATCGTAACCCTTCGGTTCGGTGCCACGAACACCGTAAATCTGGAGAAACTGGCTTTTCTGCCAACCCGCGGAATTAAACCGCACTCACAGGGGGCTTGTCACCCGTCGTCCAACGCGTTACGAACACGCTGGGCAGGTGGGCCACTACCGCTTAAGCTACAGAAGCTCACAGTTATCAGTTATATGAGGACTATCATCATAGCACTCTGGACATGTCCATAGGTGCTCCGATCTCCGCCTCAGCAAATCCAGCAGCGTCCAGTGGCCCAACACGCCAGTTCGATGTTGATTAATCACAGATGACGTACCACATCTATAGAGAGAGAGAGAGACCGAGCTGTATGTGGTAAACACTCAACAGATGATGTACCACATCTAGAGAGAGAGAGAGAGAGATAGACCGAGCTGTATGTGGTAAACACTCAGCAGATGACGTACCACATCTAGAGAGAGAGATAGACCGACTGTATGTGGTAAACACTCATTGGAATGAAGTCAATTCTTCAAGTGTTAACCTTATTTTAATAGCGAGTAATACAGATAAGTTATGAAAAAACAAATGTAATGAAGATATTACACTGAAATTCAAATAATCAAAATAACAGGAAGGTTTACATATTTTTCATAGTAATTTTGATTACACAGGAAATGTTTAAAAAAAAAGAAATTATACTAGGAATTATCAAAGCAACATCAGCTTTTAAAAGTCTAAATAAAATATGGAACTGCAAGTTATATAGTATTAAAACTAAATTACGAATTTTCAATTCAAATGTTGTATCAATCCTAACATATGCCAGGAGAGTTGGAAAATGACTAAAGATATAGAAAGCAAGTTGAACGCATTTGAAAATAGATGTCTGCAAAAATAATGAACATAAAATGGGGCGAATTCAGGAGAAGTGATGAAATCAAAGAAATGTCTGGTCAACCACTAGTGACAACTGTTATAAGAAAGAGAAGATGGAGATATGTTGGGCATACCTTCAGAATAAATGATCAAAGGATCACAAAGCAGACATTGAAGTGGGAGGCATATGGTTCAAGAAAGAGAGGGCGTCCTATGGAAACACTGAAACAAAATTTACAGAAAGAGGCGAAAGACATATGATTCACCATATAGAGGAGGTAAATAAATTGCCAAGCATAGAGTGGTATGGATACATTTCGTGCAGGCCCCAAGTGTGAGAGAAAGTTGAAGGAGGACACGTCAGAGAAAGATAGAGACACACGTGGGAGAGAAAGTTGAAGGCGTTAGAGAAAGATAGAGACACAAGTGGGAGGTAAACATCAAGAGAAGGACAAATTACAGCCTGGCAAAGTGTGCAACATCAAGACAAGTGATAGGATGTTGGGAATCCATTGCAGGAAACTTTCACTGGGGGAGACGGCACGCATGATATCATCTCCGAACACTTTATGCAAACATGCCCCCTCCTCCCCCTTCACTTCAATGACTGTAGACCTCAAACATGCCCCTTCCCCCCACACCACTGCAATGAATGTTCTCATGCATGCCCCTTATTTAAAGACTGTAGACCTCAAACATGCCCCCTCTCCCCCACTTCAATGACTGTTCTCAAACATGCCCCTTCTCTTCCACCCCCACCCAACTTCAATGACTGTTCTCAAACATGGCCCGTATTCAATGACTGAAGACCTCAAACATGAACCCCCTCCCCCACACACTTCAATGTCTGAAAGTCTGAAATCTGCCCCACTCTTCAATGTCTTTAGTTCGTATACATGTTCCATCATCATCATCATCAAGATGCGTATCCTTTACAGGACGTTGCACTCTTTGCAGCACATCTGAAATTCACTCTGTTTCTAGCCAGTTCACCCACTTCGTCGATGGTCATATTCATGGTTTCTTTAATATCTTGTAGCCATCTTCTTCTTGGTCTGCCTCTGCGTCCTGGGACCCTGCCCTCTAGTATTGTTCTTTCCAGGTCATCGTGACGCTTGATGTGACCAAAGTATGTAATTTTCTGTATAGTATGTTGTTTATCAGCCAATTCTCTTTAACATTTAGTTCTTTCAGGACATCAGTGTTCTTTCTTTTTCTGTCCATGGTATTCGTAGGATCTTTCTGTAGCATTTAGTTTCGAAGGACTGGATTTTCGTTCTTAATTTTTGTGTAATAGTCCATGATTCACAACCATAAGTAGCCAATGAGACAATGCATGCTCTCAATATTTTTAATCTTAGTATTTTGCAGGTGCTTTGCCACATGTTCTTCATTGTGTTTAACTTACATGTCCCAGTGAGATTAATTTAAAAAAGAAATAATGGGGCATCCACACGAGGACCTCCTGCTAACAACAGGATTCATGTAACTAACTCATCTTACAAACTAGATCTCCGAATGTAGGCAACTCATCACAGAACAAGACACCATCACATGTGCCGTGCCGACTAATGTATCAAACTAGATCTCCGAGTGTAAGAAACTCATCTCAGAACAAGATAACATCATGTGCCGTGCCGAATAATTTATCAAACTAGATCTCCGAGTGTAAGAAACTCATCTCAGAACAAGATAACATCATGTGCCGTGCCGAATAATTTATCAAACTAGATTCGAGTGTAAGAAACTCATCTCAGAACAGGATAACATCATGTGCCGTGCCGAATAATGTATCAAACTAGATCTCCGAGTGTAAGAAACTCATCTCAGAACAAGATAACATCATGTGCCGTGCCGACTAATGTAGGTGATCAGAGATTTCAACAAACGTTTAACCACAGCACTGACTCACTTTTGTTTATTTAATATATTTTATTACGGCCCGGTGTTCCCTTCCTCTCACAACTTTACTGGTGTTCCCTTCCTCTCACAACTTTACTGGTGTTCCCTTCCTCTCACAACTTTACTGGTGTTCCCTTCCTCTCACAACTTTACTGCACTGAAGAACATTATTATAAAGATATATGGAAGAACAACCAAACCGGATGTTAATCGCCTTAACCCAACAACCACCACAAACCCGGTATCCTGCCAAAATATATGTATTTTTAAAATATAAAAAAAAACCTGTCTGGCGGCATTGCTTCAAGAAAAGTGTAGTTTACATGAATCTTATCAGGGGTCAGACACCCGTAGTTGCGTACTGAAACCTACACTGCTTGTTTCTGCATGCCTGACTGCTTTAACGGGCCATAAACTTTACAGTTATCACAAAAATGCATTAACTGATTAAATATCATGGCCGTGTTTCTAAAGTAGCAAATGTTTATTGATCTGTATAAGGAAAATATGTTGGGCTTCAGTACGCTCTGGTGTTGTTGCTTTTCTATTTGTTATGTTGGGCTTCAGTACGCTTTTCTGTTGTTGCTTTTTCTATTTGTCATGTTGGGCTTCAGTACGCTTTGGCGTTGTTGCTTTTTCTATTTGTCATGTTGGGCTTCAGTACGCTCTGCTGTTGTTGCTTTTTCTATTTGTTATTTTGGGCTTCAGTACGCTTTTCTGTTGTTGCTTTTTCTATTTGTCATGTTGGGCTTCAGTACGCTTTGGCGTTGTTGCTTTTTCTATTTGTCATGTTGGGCTTCAGTACGCTCTGCTGTTGTTGCTTTTTCTATTTGTTATTTTGGGCTTCAGTACGCTTTTCTGTTGTTGCTTTTTCTATTTGTCATGTTGGGCTTCAGTACGCTCTGGTGTTGTTGCTTTTTCTATTTGTCATGTTGGGCTTCAGTACGCTTTGCTGTTGTTGCTTTTTCTATTTGTCATGTTGGGCTTCAGTACGCTCTGCTGTTGTTGCTTTTTCTATTGTTATTTTGGGCTTCAGTACGCTTTTCTGTTGTTGCTTTTTCTATTTGTCATGTTGGGCTTCAGTACGCTTTGGCGTTGTTGCTTTTTCTATTTGTCATGTTGGGCTTCAGTACGCTCTGCTGTTGTTGCTTTTTCTATTTGTTATTTTGGGCTTCAGTACGCTTTTCTGTTGTTGCTTTTTCTATTTGTCATGTTGGGCTTCAGTACGCTCTGGTGTTGTTGCTTTTTCTATTTGTCATGTTGGGCTTCAGTACGCTCTGGCGTTGTTGCTTTTTCTATTTGTTATGTTGGGCTTCAGTACGCTTTTCTGTTGTTGCTTTTTCTATTTGTTATCTCTGTCATTTTTATATATTATTTCCATTAATTTTGTGTTTTTTTTGGCATCGAAAAATGTGTTTTGTGAAAGGAAATAATAGAAATGCATAGAGGGAAATGTGAACATTGTAAGGAGGAATAAGAGGAACGAATTGCAGTGAGGAGAGTGAGAGAGGGACTACGGAGAGAGGAGTGAGAAAAGAAATGCATAGAGGGAAATGTGAACATTGTAAGGAGGAATAAGAGGAACGAATTGCAGTGAGGAGAGTGAGAGAGGGACTACGGAGAGAGGAGTGAGAAAAGAAATGCATAGAGGGAAATGTGAACATTGTAAGGAGGAATAAGAGGAACGAATTGCAGTGAGGAGAGTGAGAGAGGGACTACGGAGAGAGGAGTGAGAAAAGAAATGCAAAGAGCAGAGGGAGAGAAGAAATGCAAAGAGGAGAGGGAGAGAGAGAAGAAATACAAAGAAGAGAGAGAGAGAGAGGGAGAGAGAGAAGAATGACAGCGAGGAGAGGGAGAGAAGAAAAAATTGGAATTCAAATATTTTCTCTAATTTTCCCTGATATATTTTTATTTCCGTTAGCGAATCTATTATTGATCGACGTAGAGAATAAAAAGCACAACACAGGAAGATAGGAATCTCTCTACAAAACAAAACAATGGAATGTATTAATAATATTGATACAAAGTGACTAGGGTTCGATACGTGGAAGGGGAAGTCACTTGTTTTGGTGTCCGTGGTTTGGGATCAATGTATCACGTTTTCATTATCATTGGTTGTACAAGATAATCAGACTGATCGTGTTGGGTGAAGTCCACAGTCTACTACGGGTTTAGGTTCGAGCCTCGTATAGGTTTGGCTGCTATACTTACCTTTTGGTGCCTGATAGAAGCAACCTTGTTATATCGATTGATTAATTGATTGATCGATACGACTAAACATCATTGCACTTCGGTTAGTAAATATGAGTTATCCGATGTCTTCCTTACACAGGAAGATCTCAACGGCAGTGAACTATCTCCATAGCACCGACGCGGACCCTGATGTAATTTAGAATATAGTAAAAAATATTTTGTTGGAAATTTTATATATTTTTCTAATGACTTTTGCACAGGCAGCGGATTTCCAGCCTGCTCTTCTCGAATTTGAACTGTCAATTGTTCTTTTACCTGCTCAACTTCCACTTGGAACCTACGTTTTTATCGTCCGTCTCCGATAGGACTAGTAACTCGATCACAATCACAGTGAGATCAGGGATGTCTGTAGAGATATTTCGATGGCTCCACGAAGGTGCGAATCTAGTACCTTTGTAACGAAAGACGAACACCTAACCTCTGCTCCACGTTGATATATCACATTGTTAACAAACCTATATCACATTGTTAACAAACCTATATCACATTGTTAATAAACCTATATCACATTGTTAATAAACCTATATCACATTGTTAATAAACCTATATACCTGTTTTTTTCTTTCTGTGTGTACTGATGGTCTTCTTCTTCTTCTTCTTTTGTCGTCACACTGCTACCGGGTTGTTGCCCAATGTCGTCACACTGCTACCTGGTTGTTGCCCAATGTCGTCACACTGCTACCGGGTTGTTGCCCAATGTCGTCACACTGCTACCTGGTTGTTGCCCAATGTCGTCACACTGCTACCGGGTTGTTGCCCAATGTCGTCACACTGCTACCGGGTTGTTGCCCAATGTCGTCACACTGCTACCGGGTTGTTGCCCAATGTCGTCACACTGCTACCGGGTTGTTGCCCAGTGTCGTCACACTGCTACCGGGTTGTTGCCCAGTGTCGTCACACTGCTACCGGTTGTTGCCCAATGTCGTCACACTGCTACCGGGTTGTTGCCCAATGTCGTCACACTGCTACCGGGTTGTTGCCCAGTGTCGTCACTCTGCTAACGGGTTGTTGCCCAATGTCGTCACACTGCTACCGGGTTGTTGTCCAATGTCGTCACACTGCTACCGGGTTGTTGCCCAGTGTCGTCACTCTGCTACCGGGTTGTTGCCCAGTGTCGTGGTTTTCTTTTTTTGTCTTGCGCTGTTCTGCTGGCTTGTGTGATTGTTATGTGTGCTCTTTGACACGATTCTGCTATGCCATCTAACCATCTTTCTCGTGGTCTTCCTCTCACCTTTTGTTCTGGTGTTCTGTTGTAGAAGACTTTGTATACTGTGGAGTTTGGATGCATTCTTCCAAATGTTATCAGATGTTAATATATCACATTGTTAACAAATCTATATCACTATTTCGGTTCAAAACATATGTTAGACAGAGCTTAAACATGACCGTACGTTATCACAAAACAGATGTTAGACAGAGTTTAAAAATGACCGTACGTTATCACAAAACAGATGTTAGACAGAGTTTAAAAATGACCGTACGTTATGTTAAAACGTGATCGCCAATACCAATTCTGTAGCTCCTGAAACAATCTTAATAATCTCTGAACAAAATGCACCTGTGAGCCCACGATCTTCGGAACGCAAGGCACTGGCTTAACCACTTTTCCTGTCTTTCTTTTTTCTTACTTTCTGTTACATACTGCTATAGCTTTAAGTTCTTTCTTTCTCTCTTACTTTCTGTTACATACTGCTATAGCTTTAAGTTCTTTCTTTCTCTCTTACCTTCTGTTACATACTGCTATAGCTTTAAGTTCCGATACTGTTGTTTTCCTCTGTGCCATGATATTAAATTCTCTAGAATCTTCTCCCTTGGTCACTCTTTATCTCTCTTCTACTCTTTATCTCTGTCTTCACTCTTTATCTCTCTTCTACTCTTTATCTCTGTCTTCTACTCTTTAACTCTGTCTTCTACTCTTTAACTCTCTTCTACTCTTTAACTCTGTCTTCTACTCTTTAACTCTCTTCTACTCTTTAACTCTGTCTTCTACTCTTTAACTCTGTCTTCTCCTCTTTAACTCTGTTTTCTACTCTTTAACTCTCTTCTACTCTTTAACTCTGTCTTCTACTCTTTAACTCTCTTCTCCTCTTTAACTCTGTCTTCTACTCTTTCACTCTCTTCTACTCTTTAACTCTCTTCTACTCTTTAACTCTCTTCTACACTTTAACTCTCTTCTACTCTTTAACTCTGTCTTCTCCTCTTTAACTCTCTTCTACTCTTTAACCTCTTCTTCTCTTTAACTCTGTCTTCTACTCTTTAACTCTCTTCTACTCTTTAACTCTCTTCTACTCTTTAACTCTCTTCTACTCTTTAACTCTCTTCTACTCTTTAACTTTCTTCTACTCTTTAACTCTCTTCTACTTTTATCTCTGCTTCTACTCTTTATCTCTCTTCTACTCTTTAACTCGCTCTTCTCCTCTTTAACTCTCTTCTACTCTTTATCTCTCTTCTACTCTTTATCTCTCTTCTACTCTTTAACTCTCTTCTCCTCTTTAACTCTCTTCTACTCTTTAACTCTCTTCTACTCGTTAACTCTCTCTTCTCCTCTTTAACTCTCTTCTACTCTTTAACTCTCTTCTACTCTTTAACTCTCTTCTACTCTTTAACTCTGTCTTCTACTATTTAACTCTCTTCTCCTCTTTAACTCTCTTCTACTCTTTAACTCTGTCTTCTACTCTTTAACTCTCTTCTACTCTTTAACTCTGTCTTCTACTCTTTAACTCTGTCTTCTTCTCTTTAACTCTGTCTTCTACTCTTTAACTCTGTCTTCTACTCTTTAACTCTCTTCTACTCTTTAACTCTGTCTTCTACTCTTTAACTCTCTTCTCCTCTTTAACTGTGTCTTCTACTCTTTAACTCTCTTCTACTCTTTAACTCTCTTCTACTCTTTAACTTTCTTCTACTCTTTAACTCTGTCTTCTACTCTTTAACTCTCTTCTCCTCTTTAACTCTCTTACACTCTTTAACTATCTTCTACTCTTTAACTCTGTCTTCTACTCTTTAACTCTCTTCTCCTCTTTAACTCTGTCTTCTCTCTTTAACTCTCTTCTACTCTTTAACTCTGTCTTCTACTCTTTAACTCTCTTCTACTCTTTAACTCTGTCTTCTACTCTTTAACTCTGTCTTCTCCTCTTTAACTCTGTCTTCTACTCTTTAACTCTGTCTTCTACTCTTTAACTCTCTTCTACTCTTTAACTCTGTCTTCTACTCTTTAACTCTCTTCTCCTCTTTAACTCTGTCTTCTACTCTTTAACTCTCTTCTCTCTTTAACTCTCTTCTACTCTTTAACTTTCTTCTACTCTTTAACTCTGTCTTCTCCTCTTTAATTCTGTCTTCTCCTCTTTAACTCTCTTCTACTCTTTAACTCTGTCTTCTTCTCTTTAACTCTGTCTTCTACTCTTGAACTCTCTTCTACTCTTTAACTCTCTTCTACTCTTTAACTCTCTTCTACTCGTTAACTCAGTCTTCTACTCTTTAACTCTCTTCTACTCTTTAACTCTCTTCTCCTCTTTAACTCTCTTCTTCTCTTTAACTCTGTCTTCTACTCTTTAACTCTCTTCTCCTCTTTAACTCTCTTCTACTCTTTAACTCTGTCTTCTACTCTTTAACTCTCTTCTACTCTTTAACTCTGTCTTCTACTCTTTAACTCTGTCTTCTCCTCTTTAACTCTGTCTTCTACTCTTTAACTCTGTCTTCTACTCTTTAACTCTCTTCTACTCTTTAACTCTGTCTTCTACTCTTTAACTCTCTTCTCCTCTTTAACTCTGTCTTCTACTCTTTCACTCTCTTCTACTCTTTAACTCTCTTCTACTCTTTAACTCTCTTCTACTCTTTAACTCTCTTCTACTCTTTAACTCTGTCTTCTCCTCTTTAACTCTCTTCTACTCTTTAACTCTGTCTTCTTCTCTTTAACTCTGTCTTCTACTCTTTAACTCTCTTCTACTCTTTAACTCTCTTCTACTCTTTAACTCTCTTCTACTCTTTAACTCTCTTCTACTCTTTAACTTTCTTCTACTCTTTAACTCTCTTCTACTCTTTATCTCTGTCTTCTACTCTTTATCTCTCTTCTACTCTTTAACTCGCTCTTCTCCTCTTTAACTCTCTTCTACTCTTTATCTCTCTTCTACTCTTTATCTCTCTTCTACTCTTTAACTCTCTTCTCCTCTTTAACTCTCTTCTACTCTTTAACTCTCTTCTACTCGTTAACTCTCTCTTCTCCTCTTTAACTCTCTTCTACTCTTTAACTCTCTTCTACTCTTTAACTCTCTTCTACTCTTTAACTCTGTCTTCTACTCTTTAACTCTCTTCTCCTCTTTAACTCTCTTCTACTCTTTAACTCTGTCTTCTACTCTTTAACTCTCTTCTACTCTTTAACTCTGTCTTCTACTCTTTAACTCTGTCTTCTCCTCTTTAACTCTGTCTTCTACTCTTTAACTCTGTCTTCTACTCTTTAACTCTCTTCTACTCTTTAACTCTGTCTTCTACTCTTTAACTCTCTTCTCCTCTTTAACTCTGTCTTCTACTCTTTAACTCTCTTCTACTCTTTAACTCTCTTCTACTCTTTAACTTTCTTCTACTCTTTAACTCTGTCTTCTACTCTTTAACTCTCTTCTCCTCTTTAACTCTCTTACACTCTTTAACTATCTTCTACTCTTTAACTCTGTCTTCTCCTCTTTAACTCTGTCTTCTACTCTTTAACTCTGTCTTCTACTCTTTAACTCTCTTCTACTCTTTAACTGTCTTCTACTCTTTAACTCTCTTCTCCTCTTTAACTCTGTCTTCTACTCTTTAACTCTCTTCTACTCTTTAACTCTCTTCTACTCTTTAACTTTCTTCTACTCTTTAACTCTGTCTTCTCCTCTTTAATTCTGTCTTCTCCTCTTTAACTCTCTTCTACTCTTTAACTCTGTCTTCTCCTCTTTAACTCTGTCTTCTACTCTTGAACTCTCTTCTACTCTTTAACTCTCTTCTACTCTTTAACTCTCTTCTACTCGTTAACTCTCTCTTCTCCTCTTTAACTCTCTTCTACTCTTTAACTCTCTTCTACTCTTTAACTCTCTTCTACTCTTTAACTCTGTCTTCTACTCTTTAACTCTCTTCTCTTTAACTCTCTTCTACTCTTTAACTCTGTCTTCTACTCTTTAACTCTCTTCTACTCTTTAACTCTGTCTTCTACTCTTTAACTCTGTCTTCTCCTCTTTAACTCTGTCTTCTACTCTTTAACTCTGTCTTCTACTCTTTAACTCTCTTCTACTCTTTAACTCTGTCTTCTACTCTTTAACTCTCTTCTCCTCTTTAACTCTGTCTTCTACTCTTTAACTCTCTTCTACTCTTTAACTCTCTTCTACTCTTTAACTTTCTTCTACTCTTTAACTCTGTCTTCTACTCTTTAACTCTCTTCTCCTCTTTAACTCTCTTATACTCTTTAACTATCTTCTACTCTTTAACTCTGTCTTCTACTCTTTAACTCTCTTCTCCTCTTTAACTCTGTCTTCTCCTCTTTAACTCTCTTCTACTCTTTAACTCTGTCTTCTACTCTTTAACTCTCTTCTACTTTTAACTCTGTCTTCTACTCTTTAACTCTGTCTTCTTCTCTTTAACTCTGTCTTCTACTCTTTAACTCTGTCTTCTACTCTTTAACTCTCTTCTACTCTTTAACTCTGTCTTCTACTCTTTAACTCTCTTCTCCTCTTTAACTCTGTCTTCTCTCTTTAACTCTCTTCTACTCTTTAACTCTCTTCTACTCTTTAACTTTCTTCTACTCTTTAATTCTGTCTTCTCCTCTTTAACTCTCTTCTACTCTTTAACTCTGTCTTCTCCTCTTTAACTCTGTCTTCTACTCTTGAACTCTCTTCTACTCTTTAACTCTCTTCTCCTCTTTAACTCTCTTCTACTCTTTAACTCTGTCTTCTACTCTTTAACTCTCTTCTACTCTTTAACTCTCTTCTCCTCTTTAACTCTCTTCTACTCTTTAACTCTGTCTTCTCCTCTTTAACTCTCTTATACTCTTTAAGTCTCTTCTACTCTTTAACTCTCTTCTACTCTTTAACTCTCTTCTACTATTTAACTCTCTTCTACTCTTTAACTCTCTTCTACTCTTTAACTCTGTCTTCTACTCTTTAACTCTCTTCTCCTCTTTAACTCTCTTCTCCTCTTTAACTCTCTTCTCCTCTTTAACTCTCTTCTCCTCTTTAACTCTCTTCTACTCTTTAACTCTCTTCTACTCTTTAACTCTCTTCTCCTCTTTAACACTCTTCTACTCTTTAACTCTCTTCTCCTCTTTAACTCTCTTCTCCTCTTTAACACTCTTCTACTCTTTAACTCTGTCTTCTACTCTTTAACTCTCTTCTACTCTTTAACACTCTTCTACTCTTTAACACTCTTCTACTCTTTAACTCTGTCTGCTCCTGTATCTCGTCCTTTGTTACAAAATGTATCAAGCTTGAATCTTCTTGTAACATCTCCAAAGAATATTGTGTCTTTCATTCTAAAGCTGTTCATAAGCGATCTGTTCTCGCTTGCTTTCTTGAGAACATTCTCATTTGTCATCTTCTCTCTCTATGATATTCTCATTATTCTTTTATAAAAAATTATATCTCCATAACCAATAATACTTTGATATTTTTGTTATTTATTGCCCTTTGATTCTAACGAACAAGTTGATAATTTTACTTGTATGATTACGATATTAGAGGAAGCTGATAATTTTACTTGTTTGACTATTAGAGAGAGCTGATAATTTTACTTGTTTGACTATTAGAGAGAGCTGATAATTTTACTTGTTTGACTATTAGAGGAAGCTGATAATTTTACTTGTTTGACTATTAGAGAGAGCTGATAATTTTACTTGTTTGATTACGATATTAGAGAGAGCTGATAATTTTACTTGTTTGACTATTAGAGGAAGCTGATAATTTTACTTGTTTGACTATTAGAGAGAGCTGATAATTTTACTTGTTTAACTATTAGAGAGAGCTGATAATTTTACTTGTTTGACTATTCGAGAGAGCTGATAATTTTACTTGTTTGACTATTAGAGGAAGCTGATAATTTTACTTGTTTGATTACGATATTAGAGAGAGCTAAAATGAACCGAAATAACATATTTAACGCGTTGAGAGAGTTATTCCAAAGGATCTGACCACCATTTTCCGCACTTATTTAAACCTCGCTCAATTTAAGTAACCACTTTTCCGCAGTTCTTTAGTCTTCGCTCGATTTGGCCCCTCTCTTTTCCGCAGTTCTTTCAACCTCCCTCGATTTGGCCACCCCTTTTCCTCAGTTCTTCTCCAGGTATGTATTCATCTCACCTGAGCATATCACACACACACACTCACACCTGTGGTAATTGATGTTATCAGAACATACAGTTATAGTTATCTAGCCATGTTGCACGCGCTCTTATTTCCATTTTATTTATCATTATCAACTTTGTTTTTCTCCTTGCTTTTATTTGCTCTGTATTTGTTTCACATTTATTCATTATTTTATTCGTTTGTTAGAAATTCACGGGGTCTCTCGCTGATTTTTACTTCTCCCTCGGCATTCAGACGAGTCTTAATTCAAATTCAGAGGTACGAGTAATTTAGATTCACAAGTAAGAGATCAGGATGTCCTGTAATCCAACTGCATACGGTTAGAGGTACGAGTAATTTAGATTCACAAGTAAGAGATCAGGATGTCCTGTAATCCAACTGCATACGGTTGACACACCGAAAGTTTTTGTCGCCAGCTGATCTCGAACCCTGGAATTACCACGGCAAGTGGTCACTAGAGCAACGTGTTATCAATTCTACTATCCGTGACCCGAGGTTCAGTATTCAAACCACACGTTCAAAGAGAATCACAATCTCCTACGCCAGTCGACATAATAATAGTATACCTTCCTCCCTGACCCGAGGTTCAGTATTCAAACCACACGTTTAAGGAGAATCACAATCTCCTACGCCAGTCGACATAATAATAGTATACCTTCCTCCCTGCCATTGCTGTTATCTAACTCTTCTATTTCACCTCTTCGTTGATTCCACGCTCGTTTGGCAGAGAAATGAACTTCTGGATCTTGTTCTGTAGAGCTTAACAGTGAGACGGCCGGTCGTTTTCATATTTTTCCTCGCGCATGGATTATCACTAAAAGATTCTCACGCAGTCTGTGTTACAATTTGAGTTTTGTGTTACAACTTGATATATCTACTGTTTGATGTAATGTCTACATCGTTAGACGGTCGCTTACACTGTTCGAAATCAATGTGATGTGTAATGTGTGTTAGATTTGCAAGAAATATAGATTTATAACTATTTTTCACTGTTAATTGACAAGAACAGGTAGTTAGTTCTGTGGGTGTAGTTCGTGATGAGAACTTTTAGTTCGTCTGATGTAGTTCTTGGCAAAGAACAAATATAGTTCGTCGGATGTAGTTCTTAGCAAAGAACATATATTTCGTCTGATGTAGTTCTTGACAAAGAACATATAGTTTGGTGGGTGTAGTTGTTGGTAAAGAACATATAGTTCATCTAATATAGTTCTTGGCAAAGAACATATATTTCGCCTGTTGTAGTTCTTGACCATTACACGTAGATCGGTTGATGTAGTTCTTGTCCAAGAACGACTAGTACTTTTGATGTAGTTCTTGTCAAAGAACATCTCGTTCGTTTGATGTAGTTCTTATCAAAGAACATCTAGTTCGTCTGATGTAGTTCATAACTAGAACACATAGATCGGTTTATGTAGTTCTTGAATAGAACACGTAGTTCTGTTGATTTAGTTCTTGAATAGAACACGTAGTTTTGTTGATGTAGTTCTTGAATAGAACACTAGTTTTGTTGATGTAGTTCTTGAATAGAACGTATTTCTTGGACAGACTACATTATCCTGATTAATTTATTCTTGATCAGAACACGTAGTCCGGTTGATATTTTGTCAAGCATCACTCTGTTTACGTGTTGCAGATCAAGCCGTGAACATGTTCCTATTCATATGTTTAGTTAACAAGATTGTTTATTCACAAAAAATATTTATATTGTTGGATCTTCAAAGTTTCTTCCTGTGAATAGTTTATTAAATAAAATGGGTGACTGTTCATACATGGATTACATCATGGCAAGTTGGACCGACGTATCGACATATGCTTCTTCGTCAGGTAATAAACATGCATGATAAATGAAGACCTCAAAATGTATAATATCAATATGTTACAGGAGAAAAATATATAAAATTCAATACAGTAATAGCCACATGTTCCTTCTTTATCTTTGTATTTCGATAAAACCATCTTGACATGCCCAAAATCTAGATGAGTCCAAGTCTGTACTGCACAGTTTCCAAGCTGGCAATAATATTACTTGTATGACTACGATATTAGAGAGAGTTGATAATTTTACTTGTATAACTACGTATCAGAGAGAGTTGATAATTTTACTTGTATAACTACGATATTAGAGAGTTGATAATTTTACTTGTATAACTACGATATTAGAGAGAGAGTTGATAATTTTACTTGTATGACTACGATATTAGAGAGAGAGTTGATAATTTTACTTGTATGACTACGATATTAGAGAGAGAGTTGATAATTTTACTTGTATAACTACGATATTAGAGAGAGAGTTGATAATTTTACTTGTATGACTACGATATCTGAGGAGCTAAATGAACCAATGAAAGCTTTTAGGGTACATGACTACATTATTTGTACCTACTTTGGTAACAGTGACAATAAACAAAGCACAGTTGCAAACAATTACTACATGTGAAATGTGATGCCTACAAAAAGTTACCAAATACACCACATAAGATGGTCACCAACATCAGCATAAAAAAAGAAAGTTGGGACAGAACCTTGCTTGTATTACATTTAGAAACAAAGAATGAAGTGGTTCGGCTACTTAATACGAATGCAACTAAATTCCACTGCACACAGAGTCTTCTACAACAGAACATCAGGAAAGAAGGCGAGCGGAAGATGACGAAAAAGATGGATGTGTGACATAGCAAAATCCTGTCAAAAAGCAAAAATCGCTATCATCCAAGCCACTAGAGCAGCGCATAACAAAATCAGAAATCCATGATACTGGGCAACAACTCTGTAACAGTGTGACGACACTGGGCAACAACCCGGTAACAGTGTGACGACACTGGGCAACAACCGGTAACAGTGTGACGACACTGGGCAACAACCGGTAACAGTGTGACGACACTGGGCAACACCGGAACGTGTGACGACACTGGCACAACCTGGTAACAGTGTGACGACCTGGGCACAACTCGGTAACAGGTGGACATGGACAACCCGGTAACAGTGTGACGACACTGGGCAACAACCGGTAACAGTGTGACGACACTGGGCAACAACTCGGTAACAGTGTGACGACACTGGGCAACAACCCGGTAACAGTGTGACGACACGGCAACAACCCGGAACAGGTGACGACATGGGCACAATCCGGTAACAGTTGTTACGACATGGGCACAACGTAACATTGAAGTTGACGACACTGGACAACAACCCGGTAACAGTGTGACGACACGGGCAACAGTAACATGTAATTACGACACTGGAAACCGCATGTGACGACACTGGGCAACAACCCTAGCAGTGTGACACACTGGCAACACCGTGCATGACGACACTGGCAACACTCTAACTGTGACACAAAGAAGAAGAATGGTACCATTATTCCGAAGTTGTTCAAGTGGTATTAGAGTTGCATAGATACATAAGCTGTACAAAGTTGTATTGAGTTCTTCATTTCTAGACCTAATGCAAAACCATCTCTCTAACAACAGATTTCATCAGCATGCAAGAGATCTTACTGTGTATCTCTAACTATATCAAAATCTATCTCTCTAACAACATGATTTCATCAGCATGCAAGAGATCTTACGGGTGGTATCTCTAACTATATCAAAATCTATCTCTCTAACAACATGATTTCATCAGCATGCAAGAGATCTTACGGGTGGTATCTCTAACTATATCAAAATCTATCTCTCTAACAACATGATTTCATCAGCATGCAAGAGATCTTACGGGTGGTATCTCTAACTATATCAAAATCTATCTCTCTAACAACATGATTTCATCAGCATGCAAGAGATCTTACGGGTGGTATCTCTAACTATATCAAAATCTATCTCTCTAACAACATGATTTCATCAGCATGCAAGAGATCTTACGGGTGGTATCTCTAACTATATCAAAATCTATCTCTAATCACGACATGTTTGCACAGTGTCAGTAAGAAAATATAAACACCATCATCCAATAGAGACGCTGGAGATTGATCGGACATGCAACACGCATGGAGACTAACTCTGTCATGAAAACTGCACTGAGATGGAAACCAGAGAGTAAACGAATACACGGAAGACTTTAAACGACCTGGAGGAGAACAGAAAAGCAGGAAATAAAATAAATGAATCACAGCTGGAACACAATACATAATACAACCAAGAACAGGGAAGAATAACGTGCATTTGTTGATGTCGTAAGCGTCAAGGGCGTAACCAGAGAGATAGACAGGGGAGGTGGATTTTGGTTGTTATTCCTTCCACTCTGTTTAATAATACCCTCATGTAATGTTGTGGTTTTTTTTTCTATAGCTGAATAGAATGTCATTTTTGAGTCATCCGCCTTCCTTCTTTAGCTGCTCCGTCAGTATCTTCATTTTCTTTGAGCTTTCAGTTTGAATGGTATCAACTAGATTACTACACTCTCGGTGCGCTTACGTGTTGACGAGGCCTACAAGAAAACACTAGATTACTACACTCTCTGTGCGCTCATGTGTTGCCACGGACTACAAGGGAACACAAGATATACCACTTCGACCTATAAGGTGCAAGGCCTAGAAGGGAACCTAGGAACTCATCTCTGTGCGCCAGCATGATGTGCTGCTCTTAAGGGATAACTAGATTACTACCATCCTATTCGGCTCTGATGTTGCCACGGCCTAGAAGGGAACACTAGATTACTACACTCTCGGTGCGCTCATGTGTTGACGAGGCCTACAAGGGAAGCAAAGAATAGTACCACTTCGACCTATAAGGCATGTCGTAAGAGGCGGCTGAGGAAGGGGCCTAGGGAAGCTACCCTAGTAAATAAAAAGCGTCCCAGACATCGGATGGGCTGACCTACTTATAGACGTATAACTGACACAACGTACCATCGCTATTCGGCTCTGATGACATACAGATGACAAAGAGTGGTTTAATGTTGGAAAAGTAGTGATCGATATGAAGCGGTGGGGGAAGGAAGAAGAAGAAGAGAAGTACAATCTTGAAATCATGTGACCAAATATTGGCAAGAGCTAACATTATCCCTAGCCATAGGCAAGTTCTCAACCAACTTGAGGTCTGAAGTCAAGACTCTTAAAGTCACTACTGAACGTATAAGTATTGCCTAGAATATCAACGACTCATTTACTGTCGTTGATAGCGACATCCTGTAAAGGATATACTACTATTTACATTGTCCTCTCTCACAGCAATGGCTACCGCAGCACTGAAATCTGATAACAAATACAGATATGAACGATTTTAATACAACTTCAGTTCATGGGCGTCCACTGAAATTTGTCCATGAATCAATGGGAAGAGAGGATGAGTGGGGGGGAGGTCAAAATGAACTTTACAAAAATGTTCGTAGTTTACTCTGCCAAAATGAACTTTGAAAAATGTTCGTAGTTTACTCTGCCAAAATGGAGAAGACCAGATATGCATAAAATTGTTTTATCAGAAGTAATTTTCCAGGAGAGCGCCCTTACACCCCCACCCGCGCACCCCCTTCATCCGTTCATTTAACGTATGAACGCCCATGGTCGAGTTGTGTATGTCAGGAAGTAGAATTCTTTCTTTCTTTCTTTCTCGAATCCTGTATGCCTCACAGCGTCAGGTCAGGAAGAGATTTCTAAAACGGGCCCTAGTATGCGCTTCGTAGATAGTCTCTTTCGTCGCCTCTGTTATCTCTGAGGTCCATCTTTTGCGTGGCCGGCCTTTTGCTTTGTACCCATTGTATCGGAGCAGCATTGCTCTTTGGGGTGCACTGTCTGATGGTAATCTGCTTACGTGGCCGAACCATTTAATTTGTTGTTTCTTGATGAAGTCTAGTACTGATGTTGTACCCACTTTTTCCTGATGTCTTCATTTCTCAACCGGTCTCTTCTTGTTACACCCAGCATTCTGCGTAGACACTTCATCTCTGTTGTGACTAGTTTTCTTCTATCGTTTGTTAGAACAACCTTCTTCTACAGGAAGTAGAATTAGAACAACATAATGAAATCTATTTTTATAACCATGCTTGTATTTTGTTGTTTTTAACTATGAAAGTTCCATTTACCTTCCTGTATCGCGTGACCTGTGTCACTGTATACCATCTGTGCCTACTAATATTACCATAACAGGCCATCAGTCAGTCATTTTACTACGATTCGCTATACTTTCGACGGTCTAGTATATATATGAACACAGCTTTCGACGGTCAAGTACATAAGGAACCCAATTTTCCACGGATTAGTATGTAAAGAACGCATTAATCAGTGTCATTTCTTGATGTCTAAAACTATGGCGCAGTTTTCCAATTCCAAGTAAGACCACTGTTACCAGATTTTAATTGCTCTTTCTTAGTTATCTTATCGTGAATCGTCAGATTTCATCTCCACAAAATTATATTTTCCCAGATTGAGCAGTGGACACGCCAAAATTGCACCCAAGAGACCAAATTTAATGAAAAATGTTGGCCACAAGATAAAACCTCTAACGGTTGGCTGGATTTATAGATTCCACTAATCGTACAAATCTGAGCATTGGACAAATGTTATTTGTCATAGAGGGTCTCTATGGTTAAGTGCTTAAGCCGATGTCTTGCTTTCCGAATCCGATAGTCGGGGGTTCGAATCTGAAACGCGTTGTTCTGCTGTCGAGTGCATTTTTTTTTCCCGACATTTCTAGGATTATTTTCAAATGCATTCAACTTACTTTCTATATCTTTAGTCATTTATTAAGCTCTTCCTGGCATATCTTAGTACTGATACAACATTTGAATTGAACAATCGTAATTTAGTTGTCAAACTATATAACTTACAATTCCATGTTTTATTTACAATTTTAAAAGCTGATGTTGCTTTGACAGTTCATAGCATAATTTTTTTTAAACACTTCCTCTGCAATAAAAATTGCTACCCAAATAGAAGAACCGCTCTGTTATTTTTATCATTTTGAATTCCAACCTGATTTATGCATTACTTGCCATAGGTGTCTTCTTCTTCTTCTTCTTGTCGTTCGTTGATGTTCGATGTCTACACAATGAGTCTGGTTCTCTGCGTGTATGTTGTTGTGTTTATTAGCTCATCAAGGCTTCCAACCAGTTTTGGTGAATGTTTGTCTCTGTTGGCCAGTGTTCTTTCCGCAGTTGATTCATCAGGTGACAGTCTTGCAGGATGTGCTCGGTTGTCTGTGCTGCGCTGCAGATACTCGTCTGTATTACAGGTGTCTTTTAATTCCTAGTATACGAACACTATAACCGCATGCTTGTTGTTAGAATACAGTTTTTAATGAAGAGCCAGATTACTATTTCATATATAAGACTACGCAAAGTTGAAACCTGTTCTTTATAAAGTAACCTGCTGTATTCTATAAATAATTATACACAAGTAACATCTACAGGAACTTGATAGTAAAGCTTAGATAAAAATGTTGGCACGTGAGCTGGCTTTTCGAAAAACTGGTACTTCATTAATGGTATGTCAGGTCGCTTATCGGATTACACGAGTTAATAGCTTATCTGCGATTCAAATTATCATATTACTTACATAACATTACATATTGTAAAATTCATTTCTATATCCATACCTCTACATCCCCCGTCCCTAGTCCCTCTCCACGAACGATATCCTGCCTGGGATCAAGGCAGCAACAAGAAGCAATATCTAAGGCTGCATATTTGTTTTTTGTATTTAAGTTACGCTTGTTGTATAATCAATAGCAGATGTATTTAAGTTACGCTTGTTGTATAATCAATAGCAGATGTATTTACCTAGACTTATTTGTATTTTTTTTGGTAATCTGCTTCAAGAGAAACTTGACAATACAATGTGCCATTCAAATGCCGACATGTAAGGGCATAATTAGCATGCTTTTATTGAACAATGTGTCCTTAGCGGCTGAATGCGGTAGGATTCGTCACGTCTCCGTAGCTTTAATTATTACATTAACAGAAATTTGGAATAAAAGAAAAGAGAAAGTAGAATGTCGATGAAATATAAGAAGAGACAGGCAAGCTTTAGAAGGATTCAGATTCTCTCGTGTGTTGTCGGGGCTTGCAAGGGGAGCAAAGAATAGTTTCGCTGCCACCTACAAGGCATGTCGTAAGAGGTGAATGTGGTACGGGCCTAGGGAAGCTACACTAGTAAATAAAAAGCGTCGCAGAAATAGGATGTGCTATCCTACTTGTAGGCACATAGCTTGTACAACGTACAATCGCTCTTAGACTCAGATCACATACAGATCGCAAAAATTGGTTTAACAAGTGGTCGATATAAAGCGTTTGAAGAAGAAGAAGAAGAATCCTACTAAAGGAGCAGTCAGACTTTAAGGTTATAGAAACCAGCTGGCAGACTTTAAGGTTATAGAAACCAGCTGGCAGACTTTAGGTTATAGGAAACCAGCTGGCAGACTTTAAGGTTATAGGAAACCAGCTGGCAGACTTTAAGGTTATAGGAAACCAGCTGGCAGACTTTAAGGTTATAGGAAACCAGCTGGCAGACTTTAAGGTTATAGGAAACCAGCTGGAAGACTTTAAGGTTATAGGAAACCAGCTGGATGACTTTAAGGTTATAGGAAACCAGCTGGCAGACTTTAAGGTTATAGGAAACCAGCTGGCAGACTTTAAGGTTATAGGAAACCAGCTGGCAGACTTTAAGGTTATAGGAAACCAGCTGGCAGACTTTAAGGTTATAGGAAACCAGCTGGAAGACTTTAAGGTTATAGGAAACCAGCTGGCAGACTTTAAGGTTATAGGAAACCAGCTGGCAGACTTTAAGGTTATAGGAAACCAGCTGGAAGACTTTAAGGTTATAGGAAACCAGCAGTCAGACTTTAAGGTTATAGGAAACCAGCTGACAGACTTTAAGGTTATAGGAAACCAGCTGGCAGACTTTAAGGTTATAGGAAACCAGCTGGCAGACTTTAAGGTTATAGGAAACCAGCTGGCAGACGTTAAGGTTATAGGAAACCAGCTGGAAGACTTTAAGGTTATAGGAAACCAGCAGTCAGACTTTAAGGTTATAGGAAACCAGCAGTCAGACTTTAAGGTTATAGGAAACCAGCTGACAGACTTTAAGGTTATAGGAAACCAGCTGACAGACTTTAAGGTTATAGGAAACCAGCTGCCAGACTTTAAGGTTATAGGAAACCAGCTGGCAGACTTTAAGGTTATATGAAACCAGCTGGCAGACTTTAAGGTTATAGGAAACCAGCTGGTAGACTTTAAGGTTATAGGAAACCAGCTGGCAGACTTTAAGGTTATAGGAAACCAGCTAGCAGACTTTAAGGTTATAGGAAACCAGCTGGCAGACTTTAAGGTTATAGGAAACCAGCAGTCAGACTTTAAGGTTATAGGAAACCAGCTGGCAGACTTTAAGGTTATAGGAAACCAGCTGGCAGACTTTAAGGTTATAGGAAACCAGCAGTCAGACTTTAAGGTTATAGGAAACCAGCTGGAAGACTTTAAGGTTATAGGAAACCAGCTGGCAGACTTTAAGGTTATAGGAAACCAGCTGGCACACTTTAAGGTTATAGGAAACCAGCTGGCAGACTTTAAGGTTATAGGAAACCAGCTGGCAGACTTTAAGGTTATAGGAAACCAGCTGGCAGACTTTAAGGTTATAGGAAACCAGCTGGCAGACTTTAAGGTTATAGGAAAGCAGCTGGCAGACTTTAAGGTTATAGGAAACCAGCTGGCAGACTTTAAGGTTATAGGAAACCAGCTGGAAGACTTTAAGGTTATAGGAAACCAGCTGGCAGACTTTAAGGTTATAGGAAACCAGCTGGCAGACTTTAAGGTTATAGGAAACCAGCTGGAAGACTTTAAGGTTATAGGAAACCAGCAGTCAGACTTTAAGGTTATAGGAAACCAGCTGACAGACTTTAAGGTTATAGGAAACCAGCTGGCAGACTTTAAGGTTATAGGAAACCAGCTGGCAGACTTTAAGGTTATAGGAAACCAGCTGGCAGACGTTAAGGTTATAGGAAACCAGCTGGAAGACTTTAAGGTTATAGGAAACCAGCAGTCAGACTTTAAGGTTATAGGAAACCAGCAGTCAGACTTTAAGGTTATAGGAAACCAGCTGACAGACTTTAAGGTTATAGGAAACCAGCTGACAGACTTTAAGGTTATAGGAAACCAGCTGCCAGACTTTAAGGTTATAGGAAACCAGCTGGCAGACTTTAAGGTTATATGAAACCAGCTGGCAGACTTTAAGGTTATAGGAAACCAGCTGGTAGACTTTAAGGTTATAGGAAACCAGCTGGCAGACTTTAAGGTTATAGGAAACCAGCTAGCAGACTTTAAGGTTATAGGAAACCAGCTGGCAGACTTTAAGGTTATAGGAAACCAGCAGTCAGACTTTAAGGTTATAGGAAACCAGCTGGCAGACTTTAAGGTTATAGGAAACCAGCTGGCAGACTTTAAGGTTATAGGAAACCAGCAGTCAGACTTTAAGGTTATAGGAAACCAGCTGGAAGACTTTAAGGTTATAGGAAACCAGCTGGCAGACTTTAAGGTTATAGGAAACCAGCTGGCACACTTTAAGGTTATAGGAAACCAGCTGGCAGACTTTAAGGTTATAGGAAACCAGCTGGCAGACTTTAAGGTTATAGGAAACCAGCTGGCAGACTTTAAGGTTATAGGAAACCAGCTGGCAGACTTTAAGGTTATAGGAAAGCAGCTGGCAGACTTTAAGGTTATAGGAAACCAGCTGGCAGACTTTAAGGTTATAGGAAACCAGCTGGCAGACTTTAAGGTTATAGGAAACCAGCTGGCAGACTTTGTTATAGGAAACCAGCTGGCAGACTTTAAGGTTATAGGAAACCAGCTGGAAGACTTTAAGGTTATAGGAAACCAGCTGGCAGACTTTAAGGTTATAGGAAACCAGATGGCAGACATTAAGGTTATAGGAAACCAGCTGGCAGGCTTTAGAAGAAATATAACAAAGAATTGCGCGGGATACTCCATCTACGATAGTATGACAGGGCCACAAACATGGAACTTTGGAATAGAGCGAGTCAACTGCAGGTGGAACAAGAAATACGGGGCAGAAAGTGGCGATGGATGGGGCATACACTAAGGAGACCTTCTGACAGCATAACGAGACACATGCTTTCTGATGGAATCCCCTGAGCGATAGAGATAAGGGAAAACCCTGGAAGACCTGAAGGCGGAAGTTAGAAACCGAATGCAAGAGAATGTTGAGAGAGTGAAGAGATATGGAAAAGGCAGGAGGGCTGGGAAAGCTTTGGTTGATGACCTATGTCTCCTAGAGTATGTGAACAAGAACAAGAAAGAAGCAAGCAGACTTTAGAAAAAATGTCAGAAAAGCAGGAACTAGCTGCAGTAAATACATTCACATAGATTATAAGTTCAGTAAGATCAGATTGAGATACATTCACATAGATGGTAAGCTCAGTAAGATCAGATTGAGATACATTCACATTAGATGGTAAGCTCAGTAAGATATGATTGAGATACATTCACATTAGATGATAAGCTCAGTAAGATCAGATTGAGATACATTCACATTAGATGATAAGCTCAGTAAGATCAGATTGAAATACATTCACATTAGATGATAAGTTCAGTAAGATCAGATTGAGATACATTCACATAGATGATAAGTTCAGTAAGATCAGATTGAGATACATTGACATTAGATGATAAGTTCAGTAAGATAAGATTGAGATACATTGACATTAGATGATAAGTTCAGTAAGATCAGATTGAAATACATTCACATTAGATGATAAGTTCAGTAAGATCAGATTGAGATACATTCACATAGATGATAAGTTCAGTAAGATCAGATTGAGATACATTCACATTAGATGATAAGCTCAGTAAGATCAGATTGAGATACATTCATATAGATGATAAGTTCAGTAAGATCAGATTGAGATACATTCACATTAGATGATAAGTTCAGTAAGATCAGATTGAAATACATTCACATTAGATGATAAGTTCAGTAAGATCAGATTGAAATACATTCACATTAGATGATAAGCTCAGTAAGATCAGATTGAGATATTGTCAAAATGGTAAACAAAGACATACCAACTTTTCTAATGTCAACAACATTTGAAGATGTTGCAAGTACAGCAAACAAACTCCACCAACTATATATAACACGTCCGTGTTAGTATCTTTTCTCTAATCCTGTTTTACTCACACCGTCAGAATATGAAGAGATTTCTAGAACGGGCTTTTATGTGCGATTCATAAATTGTGTTTTTCACTGCCTCTATTATTTCTGAGTGGACAACCTTTTGCGTGGACGGTATTTTGTTTTGTATCCACTATATTAGAGTAACATTGAATCGGAGTAACATTGCTCTTTGAGGCACACTGTCTGTTGGTAATCTGTTTATGTGGTAGAACCATTGAATGTGTTGTTTCTTGATAAAGTTCAGTACTGATGTTGTACCTACATTTTTTCCTGATGTCTTCATTTCTAAACCAATCTCTTCTTTTACTTGAGGAAATTCATTGTTATTGCATAATTTTTTTAGATCGCACATATCTTTATCTTATCTTATCTTATCTTAACCACATTTGCCGTGAAGCGTCGTGGGGAGAGTTAGTTTCCTATCTTGTGCCAGGTGTGTTGCGCTTGACGTTGTCAGTCCATGCTTTCGCAGGGACTCTGAGATGTTATCTATCCATCTTGTTCTTGGCCTGCCTCGTGCTCTGCGCCCTGAGTGTCGATTATTATAGGCACGTGATGGTAAATGTGGTTCCATTCTCATTAAATGGCCGAACCACTTGAATCTTTGCTTCTCGATGTACTGTATGCATGGTATAGTACCAACGATGCTTCTGATATTCTCGTTTCTCACTCTATCTCGCCTTGTAACGTTGACAGCTTTTCGTAGACATCTCATTTCACATGTTGTAATCTTTCTTTCTTGTGTCTTAGTCAGGGGCCATGTTTGGCACTGATAGCAGAGAGTTGGAATAAATATGCAGTTTATCAGTTGTCGTTTGACTGCCATGTTAATGCTTGGATGTTTTAATAGTGGTGACAGTTGGTATGTCACTGCATTTGCCTTCTGGCATGCACATATCTTTAAAAAGTTAATTGCATATCCTTTACAGGACTTTGCGAATCAACCCCAGCTTTTAAACGCTGTTGTGATTTTTCTAGGCATTATTACGCTCAGTAGTTTGCCATTGTTTTCTGAACGGGTGGTGCCATCGTCCTTTTGTAAAAATTCACGCGAAACAATTTGCAACCAAACTGTCCGCAGCGGATTCGAACTCAGAACGTCGGGGCTTAATAGACCGAGTAACTAACCCCTAAGCCACAGACGCCACCACATATCTTTTCCTTGGGGAAATTCCATGTTATTGTATAATTTGTTAGGTTGCACATAGTTTTTTGTTAACCCGATATATATTCATACTTAGATATGGCGTCTTCTAATATGACCTTTGACTTATTGTTGAATAAACGATTGCTTTCCATACCATCAGTGTCCTTCACAACTCAGGCGTATCTTTCTCCGAGTTCAGAGGTACTTGCAATTTAGATCGTAAGTAAAAGATACGGCTTTCCTGTAGTCAAACCTTGTACTCTGTACGCATAGAAAATGTGTGGCCCAAGCTGGCTTCGTTGAAGCTGACTGCCCAGTTTGCGGTCAACAGTAAACTAAACGTATGCCCGAGATCAAAGAAGGAGAAAGCTTCGAACCAGAATATTTCCCCGGCAAGTTGTCAATTCATCTACGTGTTACCAACTTTGCTACCGGCAACTTAAGAAGTTGCAGATAATCGAAGACCTTGGTGTAATTCTATTAAACAAGTTCAGGGTAAAAAAAAATAGTTTAACAAAAGTAAACACTGAAAATAAAGCAGCATAAAAGTCACAAAGTGTGTCAACCTGGCGAATTTCTAACTTCGTGACAGCGTGTTCCCTCTCTCGTCAAGGTACCAGAGTACTTATTTCTACCACTAACAGATCTGGTGTGCTGTGTCCTCGGCAACTACGTATAAACACTAACCTAAATAGTGCACAAAATTGAAAAGCATTAAATTCATACGTCTGTATCATTTCTATACTTGTATTCAATTACCTTTGTGATATAATATATCTAGATACTAGTGATAAAGTGCAGTGTACATTTCTTGCTGATCGTTATATTTCAATGCATTTTTCAAACCGTATTACATTTATTTTTATTGTAGGTTTTTCCAGTTAATGGTTCAGTAACGTGATAAGTTTAATTGTTCAATTAACTGTTGGTTAGATTCGCTGTTCACCAAGCTGTTGTTAAGTTAGTTGTTTACCTAGCTGTAGTTAAGTTAGTTGTTTACCACGCTGTAGTTAAGTTAGTTGTTGATCGAGTTGTAGTTAAGTTAGTTGTTTACCAAGCTGTAGTTAAGTTAGTTGTTTACCAAGCTGTAGTTAAGTTAGTTGTTTACCACGCTGTTGTTAAGTTAGTTGTTTACCGAGCTGTAATTAAGTTAGTTGTTTACCGAGCTGTAATTAAGTTAGTTGTTTACCGAGCTGTAATTAAGTTAGTTGTTTATCAAGCTGTAATTAAGTTAGCTGTTGACCGACGTGTAGAATTGACCCAGGCAATGCATTTCAAGCAGATCAGGTTATTTACCTTATGGTGCCGTTTGCTGTAAAGTAGTGACTGACGTTTTTGATCCTCAATTGGTATTGACTACTCCGCACTGTTTCGTCCTAAATATTTTGAAATGATTAAGGCATCATCCTGTTAGTCTCGAGGAGCAATGGAGGAAGTTCATCGTGAGATTTGGAAATTTCTGCTTTCTTTTGACACGTTTTATGATAGCAAGTTGCCTGATCTTCCTCTGTTATCAAATCAAATTGCTTCAATATCTTCTTCCAGGTGAACATATCTTGGATACACTAGAGAGGTGCAGAAGCACACGTGTGAGGCTGTTGTCATCATCTCTTGCGATGGACAATTATTATTACTATTACTATTACTATTACTATCTCTGACAAGCTCTTCTCAGTCTTGTAGGCTATTATGTCCCCTACTTTGATGTATAAGGGATCTCCATGGCGAAGTTGTTAAGAATTTGCCTGCCATTCTGAATGGTGTGTGTTCAAATTCGGACCAAGTTACAAATGCATTTTCTGAGATCACTACAAATATAGCCCAAGATACAGAGTTCGTGTTTTGTACAAAATTCTCAGTATTTCTGCCGACAGGGGCGGAGTCATGTGGGGAAACCCGGTGCAGTGAAGTTAATCCGTCGCCGTTAGATAATGAAGCCTCTCCTGCACTCGTCATTAAAGCTCAGTAATAATTGTCCCACATCTTCTTTGTCATAAGTCAGCTCTCCATACAGGCTATCCTTGAGAATCCTTTTAACATATATCAGGGATAAGTAAGTGACAAATCTTAACTCATGTCATACCTTAAACCAATATAGAGGCGTACAATTTGCATCAATCATACCATTAGCCACTATATGGGCTCTTTACGTATGAGACTTTCTTGTGTTCTGTATTAATTGTTCAACGTTTTTAATGTAGCTAAAAGTAGTAATATAAATGTAACATGACGCTGGAGGAGGCAGGAGAACTTACTAAATACAGAGAGTTTTTCTTGTGGGCTGTGATGAAAGAGACGGTCCGAAGGAACATACTGTAGATATACCTTAGAACGATACCTTCTGCAAACAACTTCAATACCAAATGTTGGTGTTGTACAAAATTATGGTGCCATAAAACAGTCAGAGCTTCTCAGAAAACTCACGGTATAGTAAGAGTTAAGTGGTGTTGACAGATAGAATGGGTATGCTAGAAAACACTGCATATTCCAACACTTCATTTGCTACTCTGTTACTCCGTGAGATCTTGAGTATACTTTTCAGACAGAGCTTATGTAATGAATTCTTCTGTTTCTCATGTAATATGTGCGGAGACCATGATTTGTTGACAATTGATAGTGTGCGCAACACGCAGACTCTGTGTACGGATAATGTTGGTGTTGGCGGTCAGCATGTTATTTATTCCATTCTCTCTAAGTTAATTGCATATCCTGTACAGGACTCTGCGAATCAACCCCAATTTTTTAAAATCGCTGTTTGTGATTTTTCTAGGCATTATTACGTTCAGTAATTTGCCATTGCTTTCTGAACGGGTCACTGTCTTTTGTAAAAATCCACGCGAAACAATTTGCAATCAAACTATCCGAAGCGTGATTCGAACACAGAACGTCGGGGTTAATAGACCGAGTCAGTATCCCCTAAGCCACAGAACTTTAATCCAACGCTCCACACTAATGGTATGTCAGGTCGCTTATCGGATTATATGAGTTAATAGCTTATCTGCAATTCAATTTTTTATATTGCTAACATAACATTATATATTTTTTAATTCATTTATATATCCATACCTCTACATCCCCCGTCCCTAGTCCCTCTACTGCTAGAGCAACATTGTTATACATCCCTGACCACCTTTTTTCACTTTGCCCGCTTTAACTCTCTAATCAAAATTTCAAGACAACAAAAGGGGATCTCCGAATAACATTATGTTGCAATTTCTTTCGTAATCACGATATTTTTTTGTCATTTACATTATACACTTACAAAATTACATTTTTATCTGTTTTTATTTTTTTTGGGATAAATATTTTATAAATGTTCTACGTTCGACCGTTATTAATTCAGGCATAGTCATTGCTCCTAATATGGCTCCTCTAACTGATTTTTGCGTGAATGTATGCTTTCCTTATTATCAGTGTCCCTTGCCATTCAGGCAAACCTTATTCCGACTTCAGAAGTATGGTTACTATTAATATTAAGTTACTATCATTACTATTACTATTACTATTTAAAAACTGTGGTTACTGCTTGTAATGCCGCTTTTTAGGGCGGTGTAAGACTGAAGGGACATGTGCCTTTGGAATTTAATGTCCGCATAACTAGTGCATCGCCGCGAAACTGGTCGGGTTCGAATTTTTCTTAAACCCCCGACAGAAACAACTCATTGACCCTACCGGGGATTGAACCTGGGTCTCCCGCACGGGAACCTGCCCTCTAATCCATTCAACCAGACGATCCACTATTATTAGTATTATTACAGTAATTGTCACATAACGTCCCCGCTACCAGACACTTTGTCAGCTGCGCCCCAATTGATACAAACGTTGGACAGAACTGCTCTAAGATAACCTAGTCAAGATGGTTGGATGATGTGTCGATCTTCCCAGCGAGAGGTCATCAGTAGTTGTAAAGTTGATGATCATCATCAAGTAGCTTGTCCCTTCTGGATCTTGTCTCCCATGACAGCAGTCGTGAAAAACTCTATATTCTGTGCACGTTGACCAGCGTCAGCAGCAGTCATTCTCATATCATCAATGACATCTTGCACAAATCGTCTTCTAGGTCTTTCGTTCTTCTTACAAATACCATCCTCCAAAATTATCATCTATAGGCACTCATGTCATTTGAAGTGTCTGAAATATTTAATTTTCCTTGATTTTATTCTCTTTAATAGTCAACTCTCTTAAATACCAAGCTGTTGCAGATTAGAAGCATTTGTTCTTTTCTCTGTCCATGATATTCTATGTACTCTTCTGTAACATTCTCATTCAAAGCGATTAATGATCTTTTTCGCCGCTTTGTCAATGTTTCATGTCTCACAACCATATGTTGTCAATGTTTCATGTCTCACAACCAGATGTTGTCAATGTTTCATGTCTCACAACCAGATGTTGTCAATGTTTCATGTCTCACAACCAGATGTTGTCAATGTTTCATGTCTCACAACCAGATGTTGTCAATGTTTCATGTCTCACAACCAGATGTTGTCAATGTTTCATGTCTCACAACCAGATGTTGTCAATGTTTCATGTCTCACAACCAGATGTTGTCAATGTTTCATGTCTCACAACCAGATGTTGCCAATGTTTCATGTCTCACAACCAGATGTTGTCAATGTTTCATGTCTCACAACCAGATGTTGTCAATGTTTCATGTCTCACAACCAGATGTTGTCAATGTTTCATGTCTCACAACCAGATGTTGTCAATGTTTCATGTCTCACAACCAGATGTTGTCAATGTTTCATGTCTCACAACCAGATGTTGTCAAAGGAAAAACACAGATATTTAAACACTTGAGTTTTGTTCATATGTTAGTTCCCTTACATTGGTTTGTTAGTTCCCTTACATTGGTATGTTAGTTCCCTTACATTGGTTTGTTAGTTCTTTTAATTTTTTCAAAGCA
This sequence comes from Arion vulgaris, assembly GCA_020796225.1. NCBI lineage: Eukaryota > Metazoa > Mollusca > Gastropoda > Stylommatophora > Arionidae > Arion > Arion vulgaris. Next base: position 86,808,384 of record CM036754.1, on the reverse strand, counting down.
AAGCTCAGCCTTCTTTTATTTATTTTACAACATTTCGTCAGTTGTCAGCATTGTCCCAAATCCCTCAAAGCTGTCGACACTTTCTATTTTATGACCGTTGACACATATATTAGCCATCATTCCCGTATTATCAGTTATAAAGATCTTCGTTTTCCTTGTATTGAGATACAGGTTTTGATAATAAGTTATCATACACAAACAACAATTACTATACAATCTACCAATGCATAAACACTGATATATACACGCGAAAGCTCTGCCCCTGAACAATCACGTCGTCTTGTTTAGTTTCTTTCTTCTTTCTTTTCCCCGTGGCAAGTTCAGACCACATGGTATGAAGCTACTTCAGTTTGCTTTAAATATCTAACGCTCAGTGATTGATTTCAGTACATCAGGTTATACCCCGTATCCCTCAGTCCCTCTCCGCAGAAATTGCACGCCACCTAGCAAAAGTATTGCAAAAAGCACGAACTCCGTAGCTCCGGTAACAATCCTAGGGTATGTAGAAAAAATGCACTCGTGAACAGAACGGTGCGGTCCGGATTCGAACCCACGACCTTCGCAACGCAAGGCAAAGGATTTACTACTTAACCACAGAGACTCTCATGTCTTTACTACTTAACCACAGAGACTCTCATGTCTTTACTACTTAACCACAGAGACTCTCATGTCTTTACTACTTAACCACAGAGACTCTCATGTCTTTACTACTTAACCACAGAGACTCTCATGTCTTTACTACTTAACCACAGAGACTCTCATGTCTTTACTACTTAACCACAGAGATTCTCATGTCTTTACTACTTAACCACAGAGACTCTCATGTCTTTACTACTTAACCACAGAGACTCTCATGTCTTTACTACTTAACCACAGAGACTCTCATGTCTTTACTACTTAACCACAGAGACCCTCATGTCTTCTAGACTTTAATGTTCAATGGTAGGAAGGTCAATTCCTTTCTTCACTTGGAAACCTCAAGTGTGGGATTGAACTCACAACCCTCTTGTGTCCGAATCGATAGGCGAACGCTTATCCACTACGCGAATCCGTCCCACCTTGTTTAGTGTGTATGACCCAAATCTTCAGAGACCATATCAAATCTTGTCATAACAGTCTGACGTCTGTGTAAACCAAGCCGGCATCTTCTGCAAACATCATATCGCTAATTACCACATCCCTTTTCTTACTTTCTTTGTATGACATTCAATAGAGCTAGGTATGTTGCATATCTCCACAGAGACCAAGTGTGTAGTTACGTCAGACATCTTCTGTGGGAAGTCCTGAGGGCGTAAACATTCACTGTAACCGCATCACGTGACCGCTTTATGCAAACAAAAGATTCACTGTGTTGACATATGTCGTGCAGACGTTTGTGTGTTGGCGTGTTTTCGTAAAATAGTATTATATTATTAAATGAAAATTACATTGTAGTCTACTGTTCTATACAATAAACTAATGTTGAAGATTTTTGGTGTGTGTTTGAATTCACTGTGGACGGTAATAACAGTTCTAAAGTCTGTACCTTATATTCTAAAAACTGATAACGAAGTTTATTTGTTTGTCTTATAGGGGATAGTGAGCGTCTGTAGTTCAAACGGTAGTGAGCTCGATCACAAACCCAAGCGTACCTGGTTCAAACCCCACGGTGGGCAAGTTTGGAAACAAATTGTTTTCGTGGGATTTTACATAGGTAAAAATAAACCTCACCGTTCAGAAAGCAATGGCAAACTATTGAACGTATAAGTGGTGCCTAGAAAATCAACGGCTACTGTGGTTGATGGCTACGTCCTGTTAAGGATATGCCACGATTTTCATAGGGGATTAGAACCTCTTGAAGACGAGACACGCACTTTCAACCTAAGGACGAACCTTTTATTGGTTATATCAGAGCATGTAGTCCAACAAACATGAAGAATACGAACTGACTCCTTTCGGAGAATCGGTGTTATGGGCAAAGACAAGTATATATTTACATAAGTAAGCAAAAAATGAAATATGAAATGATAACAATATATAAATGTCTTTGTCCAAATTTGCCAATTTACTTAGTATTACCGCATCCTCCCAACTGTTTTCTCGAGAATTGATCTGATCCGGTTTGATCACCTCGTATTTGTAGGTTTACGTACATTGTCTTTCGAAAAATCTAAGTTTGACGCGTGTGTGCGTAAGGCACGTAGAGTGTAAGCAATGGATATATATATATATATCTGTTTAACGACAATCTCTTCTATATAGTACCACTTCTCTTTATTATTTAGTGATGTGTATCTATTTGGTGTAGTTTAGCGATATTGAACACGATTTGCACACTAGTGAATGGGATTTACTTCCTGGTACAGTCCTTGTTCAAGTACCCAACTGTAAATCTACATCGAACTTTCTGAATTGAGTAAATTACTTATATATTAGATTCTCCGAAGAGTTAATTTTCTACTTGTTCTGATATAACTAAAAGAAGGTTCGTCCTTAGGTTGAAAGAGGCGTGTCTCGAACACAAGAATTGAGTTGAGATTCTTAACTGCCAGCGTCGCCACTATGTTAGTGCTAATATTAGATGCAACCATTTTCATCAAGATATAAAGGTCTGAGCAACTGTGACAATGGCCTAAGTACATAAGCAGTTAATTATATTAAATGTTGACTGGAATGGAGATAACGCTCCATCATTTCTTCGACGTGAATAAAATAATTTAATCAGACTAAAACACGGTGATATAATTTCAAACAGTGACAGTGTTTCTACTAAAACCGTATTCCTAATTTCATTGTTTACGTGTGGATTAGCTCAAACAATCACAATTCTACATTAAATACCTGGTTTAAAAGAAAGCTGAAACAAGGGATTACCAGACAAAACAACACAAGCTGATGACAATGGCGGTACAATCAGGTAATATTAAGATGCTATCATTGAAATTTGTCAGATTTCCAAGCATTTTTCGATATTTTTAAAATTGTTATTTAGTTGGGTTTTTTTAACGTATTAATAAAACATCTTTCCCATGATGCCATTACTTTGTAGTGATGGAGAGGTAATGATGTAATAATGATACAGTGGGTAATTTCCCGCCGTTTTCACCAACTGTATCATTGTAGCACGCAAGCGTCTTGTGTTCCTGGCTGGGTCACTCAGGCTGGACAGGTCACTGAAGAGGGGCCAGACTAAATATGACTTCTTAGTCCCTCAGGTTGGGGTCTTGGCTTGAGACTAGCAATCTCATCCAATAGAAAAAACATTTCCGTGACGAAAACCACAACAAAGACACTACATATTCATGGACATGAAGAGCTATCAGAGTTCACGGACATGAAGAGCTACCAGAGTTCACAGACATGAAGAGCTACCAGAGTTCACAGATATGAAGAGCTACCAGAGTTCACGGACATGAAGAGCTATCAGAGTTCACGGACATGAAGAGCTATCAGAGTTCACAGACATGAAGAGCTACCAGAGTTCACAGACATGAAGAGCTACCAGAGTTCACAGACATGAAGAGCTACCAGAGTTCACGGACATGAAGGGCTACCAGAGTTCACAGACAGGAAGAGCTACCAGAGTTCACAGACATGAAGAGCTACCAGAGTTCACAGACATGAAGAGCTACCAGAGTTCACAGACATGAAGGGCTACCAGAGTTCACAGACATGAAGGGCTACCAGAGTATCTTTGGTACACAAGGCGAACACCTAACCTTCACGCCACAGCAACCTCAGTTATTCTGTGTCATATGTTATGAAATAACATACGTGTATTGGTATTGATTAAACAACATTTCGTGTTGTCAATGTGTCTCGACACAGATTTGTGTTTCTTGACGTGAATCAATAACAATTTTGTCCCTGATTACTGGCGGGTTTGCTTTGACATGTCACGAATGTAAACAACTCTCTTTTCTTTGTTTGATATTGTTAGTTATTTATTTTTATGTTCTAGTTATATCTGCCATCAGTGTAGTCTATATTGTAAACAGCCTGTGTGTTGTCGGGCTCGCATGGGGCGCAGAGAATAGTAGCACTGCGACCTACAAGGTATGTTGTAAGAAGCGACTGAGGTAGGGGCCTAGGAAGCTACCCTAGTAAATAAAAAGCGTTGCAGAAATCGGATATGCAGGCGCATAACTGGTAGAACGTGCAATCACTCTAAGTCTCAGATCACATACAAATCACAAAGAGTGGTTTTACAAGTTGTCGATATGGAACGTCAGAAGAAGAAGAATATTGTAAATTATAAAAAATATTGTTTGACCTTGTGAATTAACAAAAGATCGACGTCAAAACTGATTAACTGCAGCAGGTAGAGAGAGAGAGAGAGAGTTGTGCATATACATCATGGCCTACGCCGACAGGCATGGTACTTGATTGATATTCTTTAAATATGAATTCATTTTTCTGGAACTCTGCTAAAGAGAAATGGCTATACAACAACATCATCATATTTCTCTCATCTTTCTCTGTTCACGTCTTCTCCTATTTCCTTCATTCTCTCCTTTGTTCTGTGAATTGATGTGTTCCTATTATTCTCTGCTATTTCTTTCTATCTTTTTCTCCCTTGTTCTATCAAATAAAATCCTGGCATATCCTTTACATGACGTCACCATTAACCACATCGAACGAGTCGTTGATTTTCTAGGTACCACTTATACGTTCAGTAGTGTGTAATTGCTTTCTGTACGATAAGGTCTAATTTTACCGTTCGTAAAAATCCACGAGAACTAATTTGTTTCTAAACTGCCCACATCGGTGTTTGAACCAGGAACACTTGGGTTGTGATCTAGATCACTACTGCTTAATATACTGATGTTCTATGCATCTATCTATTAATTTTCTTTCTCTGCTTTTTTTCATCTTTTTCTGCCTTGTTTTACGTGTCTGTCTGTTCCTTTTATCTTCATGTTCTCATGTTCCATCAATGTAAAAACTCAAAGTAAATCTTATAGGAACGATTTTATTAGCAACACTATGTTACCAGTGTCAAACATGGACAATAACAGCAGCTAAAGAGCGGACAATCATAACGACGGAGATGAGGTACCTTAGAAGAGCTGCAGGTGGACATGCGGCAGAGCACATACTGCAAGACTGCCAGTTGTTAGCAGGCCCGAGAAGCGAAACCTGGCCCGCTAACACAGAGCTTCGCGAGAAGCTGTACGGAGAGACAGAGTCCCTTAAAACAACTGTACAATTCATGATAAAATTTGGTTCACCGGTCTAGGCGGAGAACGACAGAGAGAGAGAGAGAGAGAAGAGCTGCAGATGTGACAATAAGAGACAAAATTAGAAATAATAAGAAGACTGGATGTGAAACCAGTCATGCAATTCATAAAAGAACAGCAGATTTGGCCATCTAACAAGAATTCCCCGGTATCTTCTACCACAGAGAGCCACATTAACAAAGTTTAACGAGTACAGATCAAGAGAAAGTCCACGCAAAAGATGGAGCGACGACATCAAGAACAGCCTTAGGAAAATGAATAACATCTTATAAAGTGTCTTAGAACAAGCACGCACAAGATCACTCCACCCTCAGCCCAACCCCAAACACTTCTATAAAGAAGCAAACGGTGGAAGAGAAGAAGAAGAAGAAGAATGTAGTTATCAATTATTCCTTAGTTTTCTCTACTCAATCAAATCTACATTCTTTCTGGATAGCGACGTATTGCTTTTCTCAAACACGTTTCCTTGGCTAACAACCACAATTGTTGCCTTGACTACATCTCGTTTCCGGTACCATGCTCCCTACTAATGGCTGCTTCATGTCATATTTTACATTCATTGTCTGTTTGATTATATTCTTCACCCTCTGCCCCCTTCTCCCTCAAGACAGACACGTAACCCTTGACAACACAGTGTATTGTCATGTGATCATAAACCGACGCTAACTAAAAACCACGTCCGAGAAAATATCACGAGAGCTTGTCCAGAATTAATAGAGATTCTGTTTAGTCAAGCTAACCTTTAATATCTGCCCCAATTCCCAAATCAAGCCTTCCTTGTTAAGGGTATTCCCTACTCCTGGTTTTTGGTAACGAGACACAGGGTTCGTGTTCGCTTATATGTTCTAGAAGTTTCTTGTTGGAACTCTGGGGTGCTATGAAGCCTGACCCCCTACCCCCTTCCCCGGCAACACAAGGCCTGACTGAAGCTTCGACTGAAATAAACACAAACGTTATCGTAGTCACCTGCAAACTATGTGCCCATTGAAAAAGACTTAAGTCAAACGTTCTTGACTTTATGTACGTTTCAAAGATTTAATTATTCACTTTGCTTGCTTATATGATACCATACATACGTGTCTTTGCTTGCTTATATGATACCATACATACGTGTCTTTGCTTGCTTATATGATACCATACATACGTGTCTTTATCCTAAAACGCCAATGTATTAAGTATCATCGCAGCTTCCCGTCGGTTTTCTCCAGATCTGATCTGGTCTGACTACCTCAGATTTGTATGTTACCGTACATCGTCTAGATATGAAGGTATACATTTTTGTTCTATGATCTCGGAGATGTGGTTTTACAGAAGAAAGCTGACAATTTCATAAGCAGTGAAAAAAACCCAAATGATGAGGTTTTAAAACAGGTCTGCACACAAAGAAACCTTATCAAAAGAATAAGAATCTGACAATCAAGGTTCTTCGGGTATATAATACGAGAAGGAAGTTTAGAACATTTGGCAACAACAGGTAAAATTCAGGAAAGGAGAAATCGTGGAAGGCAGAGGAGAGATGTTGATGGTCTGACATCGTGGTTCGACAAAAAATCGACGTTAGAACGGATTAAGTGCACCATGGAGCGAGAGTTGTGGAGATACGGTTTCGCCTACACCGGCAGACTTGGCAACTAATTGATTGATATGGGCGTTGTTCTTAACAAATATTGAAGATCACGTCGAGAATGATGCACATTTTTCTAGATTTGTTAAATTGATGGAACACAACCTTATTTTGTGTCTTCTTATTTGAATCGAGTACTTCTTACTTATAATAATAATAATAATAATAATAATAATAATAATAATAATTAATAATATAATAAAATAATAATAATATAATATGTAAATAAAATATAATAATATATATAATAATAATAATAAATAATAAAATAATAATAAAATAATAATAATAATAATAATAATAAATAATAATAATAATAATAATAATAATAATAATAATAAATAATAATAATAATAATAATAATAATAATAATATAATAATAATAATAATAATATAATAATAATAATAATAATATAATAATAATAATAATAATATAATAATAATAATAATAATAATAATAATAATAATAATATAATAATATAATAATAATAATATAATAATAATAATGTAATAATAATGTAATAATAATATAATAATAATAATAATAATATAATGAATCAGAAAATTCAATAACATAATACTATCAAAGATATTAATTTAATAATAATAAAATATAATAAAATAATAATAATAATATAAAAAATAATATATAATAATAATATAATAATAATAATAAAAACTATAATATAATAATAAAATAATATATAATAATAATAATAATAAAAATAAAATACATCCACGAAAATGGTCAACAAACATTCCACACTCTCCTTGCGAAAGGACATCTCACGTTAAGTGTCTTGTTAGAACCTGCGCCTTGCAGGTTTGGCTGGGACAGTCAAAGGCTGACGGAGAGCGAACCCAGTAAACGCTGGTTGAAACTGAACACATCACCGAAGGGTAAGCACAAAAGCTCCAAATGGTGCTGATGATTGTGAACGTACTCCCGTTCGTTGTGTTATGCTGTTTATATGTCACAATTAGAATGATAAAAACGGCCGTAAAAGAACGATCGCGAGAGAGAGATTCAGAACGAGTGCGATTAGACGCCAAAAGTTGCACAAAATCAGATAGCTTTCACAGACATCAACATCTTACTTTCCGGCGTAGGCTATCATGTTTAAATTGCAATGTATACTGATATTGCCAGTATACTGGATAAGAGGAGCGAAAGGGTTAAACTGTTTTTAAATTGAAGAACTCTTCCAGATCGTTCGTCTTATTACTTGATATCAATAGAATCCGAGTGGTTACCGGGGCCCACATTTGGGGTGTAAAGAATAGAACCACTGTTACCTGCCCTCATGTCGTAAGAGGCGCCTAAGGTAGTTTGGTTGAAATCGGATGCACATGTTCTAAACGTGTAGAAGTCTATGCGTTTAGGGACCTACCAAACCAATGTGCAACGTATACACGTTCTTGGCAAAGATCAAACATATCACAAAGAGTGATTAAAATTGTCGTAAAGAATAAAACGCAAAGAAGAAGACTAGAATGACGTGACGTCCCCTCCTGTTTTGTAACATATAGAAGTTGCTGGTAAAGTAGTTCCTGGGTCTGAATGTTTTTATCTTTGAATACATTCGTTAGGTCGAACCAGAATCTGACCTCGACCTACTCTCGAAAGGTTACTGTTTCATCCTGTAGCTGTTTCCTCCGGTCATTTATAACTTCCGGTTTATTATTCTCTGAAAGCTGTTTACGTCTTTCTGTTAGTTTGTGCTATTATCTGTCTCTTGTCTGCCTGTCTTATTGTCTTCACATTTTCCTTACTTCTTTCTGTTAGTTTGTGTTACTATCTGTCTGTCTGTCTGCCTGCCTGTCTTCTGTCTTATTGTCTTCACATTCTTAACGTTTTGTCTAGTAATGTTTTTCTGTCCATGTAACTATCATTCCGTTACATGACTGTAATGCCACTTTTAGAGCTGTGAGGATGGGGAAGGGGGGTAAGGGGACATGAGCCTTTGGAATTTAATTGCAGCGTGGCTAGTGCAGTCGCCGCCGTGGATTGAACCCGGATTTACCGAATGGAAGCCCGCACTCTAATACATTCCGGCCACCGCATTGATGACATCGGCTCTGTCCATACTTCTGCCAGCTTGAGTTAGGGCATTGTTTGCAAGAAAGTCAGTCCGTTCGTTGCGCTGTACTCCAGCATGTCCAGCTGTGTAGAGCCAAGTCAGTGTCTTGAGATATGATCTCCGAATGCTGTCCACACATTCCTCGCGCAGACATCAAGATGAACCCTTGAAGCATATTCATCGAGTCTGATGAATATGCTTCAAAGGATTAATCGTAAACAGAACTTATATATGTTTCTATATTTAGGAAACTACCGGTAATTAAACGTATATATTTCTCTCTATGATACTGTCTTGGTAGCAAGACATGAAATGTATATACTTCTCTCTATGATACTGTCTTGATAGCAAGACATGAAATGGAGCTCCAGAAATTAGTTGATATGGTTGTGACAGAAAGTAACAACAAAGGACTCAGTTTGAATATTAAGAAGACAGAAGTTATGATCATATCAAAAATGCAGATTTTGCCAAAATTCACCATCACAGTAAATGGGACTGAGCTAAGACAAGTGCAGCAATTTAAATACCTCGGAGTCCTGGTAACATCAGATGGCAGATGCCGATCAAAAATAAAGAGCAGAATAGGACAAGCGAAAACATCGTTCATGAAAATGAGGAACATCATATGCAACAAGTCCTTGTCAGTTGAGGTCAGAATGCGAATTATTCAGTGCTACATAGAACCAATTCTGGCATACGGATGCGAGTCAAGGACAATAAACAAACAGATAGAAAAATCTCTGGAGACCACAGAGATGTGGTTTTACAGAAGAATGATGAGAATCCCATGGACTGCTAAAATCACTAATGTCGAGGTGTTGACTGAGGTAAAGACACAGAGAAAACTTATCAATATAAGAAAGAGGCAGTCATCATTTTTCGGACATGTGATTAGGAGGGAGGTTTAGAACGCATTGTAACAACTGGTAAAATCGAGGGTAGATGAGACAGAGGAAGACAGAGAGAGAAAATGTTGGATAGCCTGACTTCATGGCACGGTAGAGCGTCAACATCTGAATTGATAGCAAACGTCAAAGATAGAGATTTGTGGAGATCCATGATCGCTTACGTCAGCCGGCACGGCACCTGATGATGATGATTTCTCTCCATATCAGAAACTGCCCATAATGTGTCATCTTCTTCTCCTCGCAGCGTCAGGATAAGAAGAGACTTCTAGAACGGATTTTTGTGTGTGTGCTTCATAAATAGTGTTTTTCATCGCCTCTATTATCTCTGAGGTCCACCTTTTGAGTAGACTGCTTTTTGCTTTGTATCCATTCTATCGAAGTGACATAGCTCTTTGAGGACTGTCTGTTGGTAATCTGTTTATGTAGCCGAACCATTTAAACTGTTGATTCTCGATGAAGTTCAATATTGATGTTGTACCCACTTTTTTCCTGATGTCTTGATTTCTAAACTATCCTCTTCTTGATACTCCCAGCATTCTGCGTAGACATCTCTGTTGTGACTAGTTTTTTTCTATCATTTGATGTCAGCGTTATTCGACAGTAAATTATACAGTGTCTTATTATCATTAATAAAACTGAGATATTTCTGTTTGTCTTCAGAAACTGTCACTTTGCCCTGGGTCAAGACATCAACGAAGAAATGGTCAACAAACATTCCAGCACTTCCTCCTCGCCAGAGAGAGACATCTCACGGTTAAGTGATCTTGATTCAGAACGAGTGCGATTAGACGCCAAAAGTTGCACAGAATCAGATAGCTTTCACAGACATCAACATCAGGAGAAGCACCATAGTCAACATTTACAACAGCATGGTGTGTCCTCTAAGGGAAAGACCTCTACAGAGTCTCCCACAAACAGACTACCATTTGGTAGATTCACCCAGGATACTTGCAACGTTTCATGTTTGCCGGCGTCATCGATCTGTACCGCACAGACTTCTAATCAAAACCTTGAAAACGTTGGACAACAGCATCACCACCACCACCACCAACAACAACAGCAAATTAATACAAATTTCTCGGGTCATGAGAGTGCCCGTAAGCATCACACAAACGGTAACAAAAGCTACATCTCTGGCAGCATCGTTAACCAGGGATTTCGGTTTCATCAGCACGAATCAGACTTCATCGACGGTGATAGTGGTATTTCAACACAACCTTACTCGCCTAAAAACAAACTTAATCGAAAGATCTCAAATGTTACCATCGATTCTGGAAGAAGCTCAACCAGCGAAGCTGATGAATATAACGAAAGTGCACTTAACGAAGAAGTTGAAAACTGTGTAGAAGTCAGTGATAAAGAGGATTGTGCTCCTAGGAGACACAGCATCGCATGTGTTGACTCTACAGGTCACTTGAACGTTCCAACTTATCCAGGGTTATTAGCTTCATCCGATCCAGGTGATCCTTCTTCTAGTAGAATTGCTCCATTACCAGAGGAGAACCATAAAGGAGGTAATATTTCCCCATCTGCAACCAGTGCTCCTCTGAGTGTGCGTCGGGCACCGAAAATTGTATATAGTCACTCCGAAGATAGACTAACTGCATCTTGTGGACACCACCGGGCGATCATCCCATCCCTGCCTTACTCGCCCTACGGTTCCCCAACAGCATCCCCAAGATTACGCAGACAGCCTACCATGGAAACCCATCGTGTATCCGTCTCTGACGGGGATGGATATACACAACTTAATCAGTACAAGCTCAAAGATGAAATTGGCAAAGTTCGTGAGCTTTTTTTTATTTTAGTCAAGTTTTATCTAGAGATTTCATGTTGATATTGTGTGAGATTTTTGATTTTAGTCTAGTTTTGTCTAGAGATTTCATCTTGATATTGTGTGAGATTCTTTATTTTAGTCTAGTTTTGTCTAGAGATTTCATCTTGATATTGTGTGAGATTCTTTATTTTAGTCTAGTTTTGTTAAAAGTGTTCTTGATTATAATTGGTGGTAGGAGGGTGAGGGTGTTTTTTCCGTGTTTTTGAACCTAATGGAATCGTGTTGATTAGATCATCATGTATGTAGACTAGGTCAGCTGGTATGTAGACTAGGTCAGCTTGTATGTAGACTAGGTCAGCTGGTATGTATACTATGTCCACAGTCTAGATTACAGTCTAGATTAGCAGACTAGGTCAGCAGAATAGGTCAACAGTCTAGGTCAGCAGACTAGGCCAGCAGACTAGGTCAGCAGTCTAGGTCAGCAGACTAGGTTGGCAGTCTCACCTGCAACCCACTACACAATACATTACACACCTACATCACGCAACACATCACTCACGTACACCACACCAAATAATACACAACACACCTGCACCACACCACACACCACATCTCTCACCTAAGCACACTAAATAATATATCATTCACCTACACCACACTACACAACACATCAGCTATACGAATATCTATATATATCTACTTGTATCAACACATTATTCCTCTAGGGGTCCTATGGTATAGTCAAGCTGGCATATAACGAACAAGATGATGAACACTATGTAAGTAGGTCATGTTTACAAACACAATATGTTGTTCTGGAATTAATGATCTCAATAGATTTCAACTTTCATTGATAAATGCATGAATATGAAGTGTATGCTTAGATACTTAGAATTACAGAAGATGAGATAGTTATGGCGATATCAAAGTCACAGAAGATGAAGATAGTTATGGCGATGATACAAAGTCACAGAAGATGGAGATAGTTATGGCGATGATACAAAGTCACAGAAGATGAAGATAGTTATGCATGATACAAAGTCATGAAGATGGAGATAGTTATGGCGATGATACAAAGTCACAGAAGATGGAGATAGTTATGGCGATGATACAAAGCTACAGAAGATGGATATATTTATGGCGATGATACAAAGTCACAGAAGGAGATATTTAAGGAGATCAAACGAAAATAACATGAGATGTTTCGTTTTCTCCCCCTTGCTGTTAGGCCTTCTCTTGCTGTTAGGTCTTCTCTTGATGTTAGGCCTTCTTCCTTAATGTCTTATCCAACTCTTCGTTTTTTTTATATATCCAAAATACTTCAATTTTCTCATTCTTATTTGTAGCATCAGCCATTCTCTTTAAGTTTGAGTCATTTCTGGATAGATCTGATTGTTCTCTTCTCTGTCAATGATATACGGAGGATATCTTCTGTAACCTTGATATTGAAACAAGCATATATATATATGTACATTTCTACTGCCTTGTTAAATGTCAGTATTTCACACCCATATGTTGCCACTGGGTATATACATGCTCGTAGGATTCTGATATCTGTTCTGTGATCAGTTCCAATATATACGCGTGTAGTTCATTTTACCACATATATTAGCAATCTTAGCTATGTTATGTTATGTTATGAGATCGACGTCATGGCACATTGAGCATTCCCATTCGTGCACTGTCTTCCGCTGCAGCAGCCATCCCAAAGTCCATTTGCTCACCGTACCCATGAGAAGCTGATTAGTATTTCTCCTCTCTCTACCACGAAGACGACACTGTCTGGCATGTCCAAACTTAATGCCTAATTCTCGAACACGTTCCAGTGTATGAGACTTGCTCATGTCACATAATTGAGAGCGTGCCGCATTGATGATATCGGCTCTGTCCATACTTCTGCCCGCTTGAGTCGGGGCATTTTTTGCAAGAAAGTCAGAACGCTCGTTACCCTGAACTTCAGCATGTACCAGGTGTGTACAGCTTAATTCATTAGTAATGTTAGCATTAATAGTTGACAGTATCATTAACAATTAGTTGTATCATTAGTTTTGCCGTGACTACAAGCAGTCTCACTATGGTAATCATGGCAGTAACTAAAGCGATGACCTAGCTGGAATCACAAACTTGTATCCACGCATGTTTGCTCAGTGAGTCAATGAGTATGTTCAGGTAGATTGGAACAGGCTGGGCTCGGAGACAATGGGTGGAGTCGCTGGGGAGGTCTAGGCTGACAAAAATTAGTTTTATTTGTGTGCCAGTGAATACAGGTGCAAGGGGACATGAACGCGACGATATGCTTGCAGGTAAAACGCAAGCGAGCAGTGGGTCAGGTTGTGATTAAAAATTCGCTAGAGTAGAGAGGACATATACATGATTCAAGTAATAGTGGTGAATCTACAACCCTAACTGCAAGAAACTCTAATCAAATGTGGTGTAGCTAGACAAAAACACTGAACTGGTAGCCAAAGAAGAATAGTAAACCAACAAAGAACCGGTGTCGTTAGTTGCCACACACTGAGTGACATACTGAGGAGATCGGAGCATTTATGGACTAATTGATTCGACGTGCAGTGATGGTGATCTAACGACTAAACTAGAACTGGTGTCGTTAGTCGCCACACGTTGAGAGACATACTGAAGAGGAGATCGGAGCAGTTATGAACTAATAGGTTCGACGTGCAGTGATAGTGATCTAACGACTAATAGGTTCGACGTGCAGTGATAGTGATCTAACGACTAAACTAAACTAAATTAGCAATGACGAAACTCGTTTAAAAAAACCCCAAAGTAGTGAAGTTTTACAAAGTACAAAAACAATACACGGTGACGTTTCGACCAAAAAGGCATTATCAAGAAAAGGATACAACAGAAGTGGAGAAATTCAGACTTCTTGTACTGCAGACATAACATATACAATCAGACATTACATTGTTTGGTCGAAAGATCGCATCGCTGTGTGTTATTTTTGTACTTTGTACAACTGAAGTACTTTATTTACGCGTTTCTCCATTGCTACATAGTTTTACTGCAATCTTCCCTTATATCAGCATCATTAGTAATGTTATCATTATTGTCAGTAACATTTATTACGTAATGTTATCATTGATAACTTTGGTTAAGATTACGCTCAATAGTTATCATTTCTTTTCCAGGCAATGAAAATTCTCTCAAAGAAGAAACTAATGAAGAAAGCTGGTTTCTATCGTAAGTATTTTCTGGTATTTAGACACCACACACCTACGCATGTTTATATTACTACTACTACTACTACTACACTACTACTACTACTACTACTACTATTACTACTACTACTCCACTACCACTGCTACTACTACTACTAGTACTAATGTTCTCACTACTACACACTACTACTCTTCTACTACTACTACTTCTATTACTACTACTACTACTATTACTACCATACTACTACTACTGCTACTACTACTACTACTACTACTACTCTACTACTGCTACTACTACTACTACTACTACTACTACTACATTACTACTACTACTGCTCTACTACTACTACATACTACTACTACTACTCATACCACTACTACTACACTACACTAACTACTACTACTACTACTACTACTACTAGAATTACTACTACTACTATACTACTACTACTACTACTATTACTACTACTACTCTACTACTCTACTACTACTACTACTCACTACTACTACTACTAACTACAACTACTAATGTTACTCAATACTACATACACTACTAATATTACACTACTACAAATACTACTACTACTACATACTACTACTATTACTACTGTTATACTGCTTCTGATATTACTACTACTAATCTACCACTGCTATAAATACTGCTACTACAACTACTACTACTATTACTGCTTATGCTATTACTACTACAAATACTACTACCACTACTACAAATACTATCTACTACTACTAACTACTACCACTATAGACTACTACTACTACTATTTCTGTTTCTGAGATAGATTGCTACTACTACAACTATAGCTACTACTGCTACAACTGCTACCACTACTACAAATATTACTACTACTATTGCACTATAGCTACTATCCTATCTACAAATACTACTACTACAACATACTACACTACTACAATACTACTACACAATACTACTCTACAAAATACTACTACCACTACTACAAATACTACTACCACTACTACAAATACTACTACCACTACTACAAATAGTACTACCACTACACAATACTACCACAACTACTACCAACTACTACTACACTACTACAAATACATACTTTACCACACTACAAATACTACTACCACTACTACAAATAGTATGTATATTTATATGTTATTTGGAGTTTAGTCGGATATTTCTTGACTCTCTCAGCAAAGTTGGTTTCAGGATTTCCCTAGGGCGTCCTATCTTTCCTCCTTTGCCTCCTACTTCAATGCCTGTTCTACCCTGCTATCAATATCTGCTACTGCAATGTCTGCTACTTCAATGCCTGCTACTTCAATGCCTGCAGTGATATTCTTTGATTATTTCTTTTCAGAGTATGCCCAACATATCTCCATCTTCACCTTCTTATAATAATTGTTACTAGTGGTTGACTAGACATTTCTCCGATTTACTACAAATACTACTAATGTTATTATCACTACCACTACTACCTATGTTAGTAGTAGTAGGAGTAGTAGTGATTTGGGTGGTGGTGGTGTGGCGGTGGAGGTGATGGTAGTAGTAGTAGCACTTAAGATATTTGTTATTGATGTCTTCTTCTTCTCCGAAGGCTTCAGATCAAACACTCGTTAAACCACTCTTTGTGATTTGTATGTGATCTGGGCCTAAGAGCGAGTGTACGTTGCGCCTACAAGTAGGCCAGCACATTCGATTTCTACGACGTTTTTTTATTTACTAGGGTAGCTTCCCTATGCCCCTACTTTAGTCGCTTCTTACGACATGCCTTGTAGGTGGCAGTGTTACTAGTCTGTGCTCCCCTTGCGAGCCCAGACGGCAACACACGGCGGTTATTATTGTAAGACGTGATAGTAATGTTCCTATTTCTGCAATAAAATCCAGAAATGTGAACAGGACATGTTTTTACTGGTCTGATGAGAAGCTACAATGTGATTTGTATACAGAACTTATTTTGTTTTATTGAATCTTCTCTCTCATGTTTTTTAGTTTGCTCGTATTTTGTTCTGTTTCTATTGTTGCTGTTTTTACATAATTTACGTAGCTGTACACAAATCATCATCTAGTGGCATGTCATGTGCAGAATTTTGTCGCCATAAAAGTTTTTTTCAAATTTATATCTTTTTTTAAAGCCATATTTTACTTCTTCTGTTAAGAGCGTCTCTGAGGCTTAGATGTAGTGTGCTCGCGTCTCATTCAGAGTCTCTGAGGCTTAGATGTAGTGTGCTCGCGTCTCATTCAGAGTCTCTGAGGCTTAGATGTAGTGTGCTCGCGTCTCATTCAGAGTCTCTGAGGCTTAGATGTAGTGTGCTCGCGTCTCATTCAGAGTCTCTGAGGCTTAGATGTGAGGCTTAGATGTAGTGTGCTCGCGTCTCATTCAGAGTCTCTGAGGCTTAGATGTAGTGTGCTCGCGTCTCATTCAGAGTCTCTGAGGCTTAGATGTAGTGTGCTCGCGTCTCATTCAGAGTCTCTGAGGCTTAGATGTGAGGCTTAGATGTAGTGTGCTCGCGTCTCATTCAGAGTCTCTGAGGCTTAGATGTAGTGTGCTCGCGTCTCATTCAGAGTCTCTGAGGCTTAGATGTGAGGCTTAGATGTAGTGTGCTCGCGTCTCATTCAGAGTCTCTGAGGCTTAGATGTAGTGTGCTCGCGTCTCATTCAGAGTCTCTGAGGCTTAGATGTGAGGCTTAGATGTAGTGTGCTCGCGTCTCATTCAGAGTCTCTGAGGCTTAGATGTAGTGTGCTCGCGTCTCATTCAGAGTCTCTGAGGCTTAGATGTGAGGCTTAGATGTAGTGTGCTCATGTCTCATTCAGAGTCTCTGAGGCTTAGATGTGAGGCTTAGATGTGAGGCTTAGATGTGAGGCTTAGATGTGAGGCTTAGATGTGAGGCTTAGATGTGAGGCTTAGATGTGAGGCTTAGATGTGAGGCTTAGATGTGAGGCTTAGATGTAGTGTGCTCGCGTCTCATTCCAAATGTACTCGGTTCGCTTCCTTGTAGAGCCATATGGATATTTATCAAGAGATCCCTGATCTCAGTGTAGGTGAGATCACCTTCCTAGTCCTATGACGGACAATAAAACGTATGTTTAAGTTGAGTACTTAAAAGAACACTTGGCAGTTTAAAATCGAGAAGAGCAGGCTGGAAAGCCACTGCCCATGCAACATTCATTAGAAATATAAAAATAAAACTTCTTACAGAATAAAACATCATCTTCTAAATGATATCGAGGACCCTCGCCGTGCAACGAAGTTCGTGCACTGCCGCTGAGATATTCCTGTGTAAGAAAGAGATCGGAGCCCACATAGTTACTCACCGAAGTGCAATGATGGTGGGTCTATCAATCAATCAATCTATCAATCTATCTATCAATCAATCTATCGTTTTTACAGACGGTCAATTGGCAAATGTTTTACTGTGGCAACTTCTGAGTTTTTGCTTATTTCTCTTGTCTTTCAGCTCAAACATAAGATACCAATCAATCAATCAATCAATCTTCTGTTGATGTTATGTTCAAGTAATGTATCACATTATATCATCTCATTCTCATCTCCGTCATCATCTCCATTACAGCTACATTACATCTGCATTACAGCTACATTACAGCTACATTACAGCTACATTACAGCTACATTACATCACTATCATTTTCTCGGAATACATATATCCTTAATTGTTTTTTTTTTTTAAAGTTTCTTGTCTTTTTTTTATGTCCGAAATGTTTGTACGTATTTATAACATTTTCTTCAATTCTGAGTTTTTATTGAAAATATTTCTTTTGTTCTTTTTTATGGTTCATTGAATTTTGAGAACTTTTATACTGAAAAGCACTTACATGTTTTTCTATGAATATGATGTTAACTGTTCAAGTGATGAACTTTTATGTTACCGCTGGGAATATGCAGGCTTTTAGTAAATTGTTTTCTGTTTTGTTTTTTCCCTGTATGTTCAACTCCATTAAATATGAAGTACTTTTGGGACGATATTTGATCTGTTCATTTCTTTCATTTAATCTGTTCATTTCTTTCATTTAATCTGTTCATTTCTTTCATTTAATCTGTTCATTTCTTTCATTTAATCTGTTCATTTCTTTCATTTAATCTGTTCATTTCTTTCATTTAATCTGTTCATTTCTTTCATTTAATCTGTTCATTTCTTTCATTTAATCTGTTCATTTCTGTCATTTAATCTGTTCATTTCTTTCATTTAATCTGTTCATTTCTTTCATTTAATCTGTTCATTTCTTTCATTTAATCTGTTCATTTCTTTCATTTAATCTGTTCATTTCTGTCATTTAATCTGTTCATTTCTTTCATTTAATCTGTTCATTTCTTTCATTTAATCTGTTCATTTCTTTCATTTAATCTGTTCATTTCTTTCATTTAATCTGTTCATTTCTTTCATTTAATCTGTTCATTTCTTTCATTTAATCTGTTCATTTCTTTCATTTAATCTGTTCATTTCTTTCATTTAATCTGTTCATTTCTTTCATTTAATCTGTTCATTTCTGTCATTTAATCTGTTCATTTCTTTCATTTAATCTGTTCATTTCTTTCATTTAATCTGTTCATTTCTTTCATTTGATCTGTTCATTTCTTTCATTTAATCTGTTCATTTCTTTCATTTAATCTGTTCATTTCTTTCATTTAATCTGTTCATTTCTTTCATTTAATCTGTTCATTTCTTTCATTTAATCTGTTCATTTCTTTCATTTAATCTGTTCATTTCTTTCATTTAATCTGTTCATTTCTTTCATTTAATCTGTTCATTTCTTTCATTTAATCTGTTCATTTCTTTCATTTGATCTGTTCATTTCTTTCATTTAATCTGTTCATTTCTTTCATTTAATCTGTTTATTTCTTTCATTTAATCTGTTCATTTCTTTCATTTAATCTGTTCATTTCTTTCATTTAATCTGTTCATTTCTTTCATTTAATCTGTTCATTTCTTTCATTTGATCTGTTCATTTCTTTCATTTAATCTGTTCATTTCTTTCATTTAATCTGTTCATTTCTTTCATTTAATCTGTTCATTTCTTTCATTTAATCTGTTCATTTCTTTCATTTAATCTGTTCATTTCTTTCATTTAATCTGTTCATTTCTTTCATTTAATCTGTTCATTTCTTTCATTTAATCTGTTCATTTCTTTCATTTAATCTGTTCATTTCTGTCATTTAATCTGTTCATTTCTTTCATTTAATCTGTTCATTTCTTTCATTTAATCTGTTCATTTCTTTCATTTAATCTGTTCATTTCTTTCATTTAATCTGTTCATTTCTTTCATTTGATCTTCATTGTGATTTATCAATGAACCTTGTTTTTTTTTCATTATCTTTCTCCAATTTCTCTCATTGTTATCTGTCTCCGATTTTTCTCATTGTTATCTTTCTCCGATTTTTCTCAATGTTATGATAAAGGCCTTTTGGGCGAAACGTTTCTGTGTGTTGTTATTTTATGTATTTTGTAAGACTAGAGTACTTTGTTATTACGTGTTCCGCCATTGCTACATTGTTTTACTGCAGTTGTCCCTTATGTAGAAATAAGAACTAGCAAATGGAAGTATTTTGGACATATCAAGAGACACAAAGGGTTAAAGAAGGACACAAAGGGTTAAAGAAGATTATAATGGAAGAAGGCATCCTGGCAAAGAGAGGTGGAAGACAACCAAGAAGATGGATTCAGGATGTATTATTTATTAAATTGTTGGTTTAAGCATGAAGGCTACATGCAAGACATTTGGCATATTAGTGAGAAAAATACCGAAGAATAGTTAGTGTGACAAAGTTCTGAAGAACAATTAGTGTGACAAAGTTCTGAAGAATAATTAGTGTGACAAAGTTCTGAAGAACAATTAGTGTGGCAAAGTTCTGAAGAACAATTAGTGTGACAAAGTTCTGAAGAACAATTAGTGTGACAAAGCTCCGAAGGATAGTTAGTGTGACAAAGCTCTGAAGGATAGTTAGTGTGACAAAGCTCTGAAGAACAGTTAGTGTGACAAAGCTCCGAAGGATAGTTAGTGTGACAAAGCTCTGAAGGATAGTTAGTGTGACAAAGCTCTGAAGGATAGTTAGTGTGACAAAGCTCTGAAGGATAGTTAGTGTGACAAAGCTCTGAAGGATAGTTAGTGTGACAAAGCTCTGAAGGATAGTTAGTGTGACAAAGCTCTGAAGGATAGTTAGTGTGACAAAGCTCTGAAGGACAGTTAGTGTGACAAAGCTCCGAAGGATAGTTAGTGTGGCAAAGTTTCGAAGGATAGTTAGTGTGACAAAGCTCTGAAGGATAGTTAGTGTGGCAAAGTTTCGAAGGATAGTTAGTGTGGCAAAGCTCTGAAGGATAGTTAGTGTGGCAAAGCTCCGAAGGATAGTTAGGGTGACAAAGCTCCGAAGGATAGTTAGGATGGCAAAGTTCTGAAGGATAGTTAGGGTGGCAAAGTTCTGAAGGATAGTTAGGGTGGCAAAGTTCTGCTCAGTACAAGCTATTTGATAATGATTACCTTTGTTTTCGCTCACATTTAGCTTGTATGTTTTCTCCACTATACATTATCAATAGCTTTATTCAATTCATTAACATCAAATTTGTTTACACTTGTGACTACCAGGTCGTGTTCCACCTTCCAGAGACGGCAAACCATCCTCTCGGCCACCGAATCCTCTTGAACGAGTTTACAGAGAGATTGCTATATTAAAAAAGTTGGATCATCCCAATGTTGTGAAACTAGTGGAAGTACTGGATGACCCGGATGAAGATAAACTTTATTTAGGTCAGTTTGATGTTTGAGCTAATTTAACATTGATCACTTAATGACGGTCATGTTTCAATGGTTTGGGAAAAGTTATATATATATTTATATATTTATTCTCTTGTGCTCCTTGACTAAATGTAATAGTTTGTTAACCAATGTTAACCTTCTGTTGTTGAATGAAATGTCTATTGTCTAAAATTTAATGATTTGTTAACTGTATTTAACATATTATTGTTGGCTAACAAGTAATAATTTTTGATTAAATTAACAATCTGACTAAATTAATAATATGTTGACTAAATTAATGATATGTTGACTAAATTAATGATATGTTGACTAAATTAATGATATATTGACTAAATTAATGATATTTTGACTAAATTAATGTTCTATTGATTAATTAATGTTCTGTTGGCAATATTCTTTTACACTTAGAAAATAATGGTTCCATTTGTCAGATTTGTATGAGATGAAATTATTCATGCCTAAATCATCCAACTGCAAATTGTTATAATTAGTCAAGTTTCGTGCTGTGCTAATATTACATGAAAGAATAGTTGACACAGATCTGATATCCATGAAATATATAGTAGATGGTTGGGGAGGGGAGAGGGGGAGAGGGGGAATGCTATGTGGTGTAGAGGTTAGATGCTGGCCTCTCGTTCTAAAGGCACTCAGTTCTCTCCCTGGTGGAGCAGTCAGGATATTTTTCAAGAGATCCCTGATCTCAGTGTAGATGAGATCGAGTTCCTAGTCCTATTGGAGATGGACGATAAAACGTAGGTCCCTTGTTCAAGTTTAGCAAGTAAAAGAACCATTTGCAGCTCAAAATTGAGAAGAAGAGTCTGGAAAGTCACTGCCTAGTCAACATTAATTTAAAACTAAAGATTAAGAAATGAAATTTCCACAAAATATTCTCACTATCTCCTAATTTACATCGGTGACCCTCGCCGGTGCTACAAAGTTCGGGCACTGACACGGATATCTTTATGTGTAAAAAATAGATCTTAGCACACATGGTTTTCTCACCGAAGTGCAATGATGATGGTCCTCTCAATCAATCAGTTGTAGATGGAATACCATATCCTGTATGTTGTTAATTTGTGCAAAACAAAAGTCTGCAGTTGACGAATAGTTAGATAGAAGGTTGTTTCTGAAAAAAAACTAACACGACGTGAGGTGGTGACCTTGTTCTTGAATTGTTGATGGGGAGATAATTATAATGTTTGCTGTATTTTACCAAAGGGAAACAAGAAGTGAATGCTATTTGTTTTTGTAACAAATTAATATTGATAAAACACAGGTTTCATGCAAATTAAAATGCGTCTACCAGAATGGAGGGGGCGTATGGCCGAATGGATAAGTCTGCACGAGCTTCCATGCCATACGCTCGAGTTTAATCCCCGGTAAGGCCAAGATGTTTTTTTCTGTCGGAGGCATAAAGAAAAATCCTAATCTGAACAGTAACGTTGCGACTGCACTAGCAATGCGGCCATTAAATCGCATAGGCCCTACGCCGTCATAGAAAGCTATATTACTTGCAGTTACGAGAGTGGGTTTTTTTAAAAATACAATCCCAATCATCGTAGAATAATGGTGAGAAAAGCAGATCATATGAATAATAATCGTCATCATCATCAGGTGACATGCCGACTGGCGTAGGCGATCATGGATCTCCACAAATATAAGTTTCTGGTGTTTGCTATCATCTCAGAAGTTGACGCTCTTCCGTGTCATGAATTCAGGCTATCCAAAATGTTCTCTCCCCTTCTTCCTCTTGTCACCCTCGATTTTTGCGGTTGTCACAATGTGTTCTAAACCTTGCTTTCTCATCACATGTCAGAAAAATTATGATTCCCTCTTTCTTATATTGATGATAAGCTTTATTTGTGTCTTGAGCTCATTCAACACCTCCACATTAATCATTTTAGCAGTCCATGGGATTCTCATCATTCTTCTGTAAAAACACATCTACATGGCCTTCAGAGATATTTGGATCTGGTTGTTTATTGTCCATGACTCACATCTATGTCAGTATTGGTTCTATGTAGCACTGTATAACTCTCACTCTGATCTCAATTGACAGTGACGTGTTGCAAATAATGCATTAATAACAATCGTCATCATCATCAAGTAGCTTGTCCTTCCGGAACTTGGCTCCCATGACAACAGTCCAGAAAAAATCTCTGTTCTGTGCAGTGGCAGCTCGTGATAATTTTTGTTGGTGGGGCCAGACATTTTGTTCCTGATAAATGATGGTTTTAGATTACTATATTTTAATTTAGTAAATAATAAATACACGACATACATTATTTTTGGTGGGGCCCTGCCTCACTGGCCCTTATAGACGAGCCACCACTGGTTATGTGCAAGTTGACCGATGTCAGCAGCAATCATTCTCAGATCGGCAATGACATCTTGCATCCATCGTTTTCTAGGTCTTCCTATCATTCTTCTTCCGGGCGCCATTCCCTCCCAATTATCTTCTCTAGGCACTCATGTCGTTTGATGTGTCCGAAATATTTAATTTTCCTTGTTTTTATGCTCTTTAATAGCCAACTCTCTTTAATATTAAGCTGTTGCAGAACAAAAGCATTAATAATAATCTAAGTCAAATTTACCAGAGTTTATTAACGTAGAAATCAACAGCATTTAGAATCAAACTGTATGTCTTTTGTTGAAGAAGTGTCTGCCCTTACGTAATTTAATTGTTTTGTTAAATGTGTGTTTAATCTTAGTAAAACTTGTTCTTCTTGTCTCTTTTCAGTTTTGAACTAGTCGACAAGGTAAGTCGTTCACTAAATTACTTTCATTTCGTGTGTTGTTGTAATAATTAGTACAAGGGGTAAGTCGTTCACTAAATTACTTTCATTTTCTGTGTGTTGTTGTAATAATTAGTACAAGGGGTAAGTCGTTCACTAAATTACTTTCATTTTCTGTGTGTTGTTGTAATAATTAGTTATCGTTACTTAACAAGCGGTGGTCAGTTAACCAAGGATGTAGACGCCGTGACAGTGGGGTTGTCAGATTACGATATTGACTCCGTGAAAGTAGGGTTGATGGCCTAGGATACAGACGCCCTGAAAGTAGGGCTGATGGCCTGGGATAAAGACGCCCTGACAATGGAGTTGTTAGTTGGAACAAAATGCAGACTAAATGGAGGTTTAGCTAATAGCTCATGATACAGAGTACCTACCAGCGGAGTTATCAGGCCATAATGTAGACTACAAATTACTGTAGTCATTAATGACGATGCAGCTGTTGGGGACAGCATGAGATTATACTATCATAACGAGCATCACTAAAATATATACCTACAGAGCTGCATGGTTTAAAAAGTCAGATTCAAGAACAGGATTACAGGACAATATGCAAGTACTGCTGGGCTGACATCATTATTATCAAATAGCTTGTCCTGAGCAGAACCTTGCCACCCTAACAGTCATTCTGAATGTCTCTCTCTCTCTCTCTCTCTCTCTCTCTCATATGCTAGATGTCCGGTCTCTGCAGACGTCATGCTCAAATCATCAGTTACATCCTGAATCTATCTTCTTCGTATTTTCCTCCCTCCATGATGGTCTTCTCCAACCATTCGTGTCTTTTTATATATCCAAATTACTTGAATTTTCTCATTCATATTTGTTGCTTTTTAAGTTTTCTTTGATTTGGATTTCTTTCTGGATAGATCTGTTTGTTATTTTCTCTGTCCATGATATACAGAGGACTCTTCTGTAACACTTATATTCAGAAGCATTTCTATGTTTTTCCACTGCTTTGTTAAATGTCCATGCTGCACACTGGACTGACTCAACAGTGAGAAAATAAAAAGGTTAATACCTTTGTGTCCTCACCTTCAAATCAGATCACGAACTATCAATGAAACAGACAGAAGCCATGTTTGAGGCTGATCAAGTGAGGAATCTTATTTCTGTCACTAAACAAACTCTGCGCACATCGCACAGATCACAAAGAATGGTTCAAATGGTTGATATTAACTAGGAAGATCTCAGCGGAATTTCACGAACTTCGTAGCACCGGCGAGGATCCCAGGTGTAATTTAAAGATGATGAAAATATTTGTAGGAATTTTATTGTAATCTTTTCATGACTTTGCATGGTCAGTACTGCCTGGTTATTGCCTGGTCAGTAGCTTGCCTGGTCAGTAGCTTGCCTGGTCAGTAGCTTGCCTGGTCAGTAGCTTGCCTGGTCAGTAGCTTGCCTGGTCAGTAGCTTGCCTGGTCAGTAGCTTGCCTGGTCAGTAGCTTGCCTGGTCAGTAGCTTGCCTGGTCAGTAGCTTGCCTGGTCAGTAGCTTGCCTGGTCAGTAGCTTGCCTGGTCAGTAGCTTGCCTGGTCAGTAGCTTGCCTGGTCAGTAGCTTGCCTGGTCAGTAGCTTGCCTGGTCAGTAGCTTGCCTGGTCAGTAGCTTGCCTGGTCAGTAGCTTGCCTGGTCAGTAGCTTGCATGGTCAGTAGCTTGCCTGGTCAGTAGCTTGCCTGGTCAGTAGCTTGCCTGGTCAGTAGCTTCGGTCAGTAGCTTGCCTGGTCAGTAGCTTGCCTGGTGTAGCTTGCCTGGTCAGTAGCTTTCTGGTCTAGCTTGCCTGGTCATGCTTTTCTCTTTTCATGACTTTTGCCTGGTCAGTAGCTCAGTAGCTTCTTCAGTAGCTGTCTCTTTTCTCTTTCATGACTTTTGCCTGGTCAGTAGCTTTCCAGTCTGCTTTTTCTTCATGACTTTTGGTGAGCTCAGTCTGTTTTCCGATTTGAATTGGTTCTATGACGTGAAAATTTTGAAGACGGGACCTACATTTTATCGTCCGTCTCCGATATAACTAGGAACTCGATCTCACCTACATTGAGATTAGGTATCTCTGGCCACATGTTCGGATTGTGAATTCTCTGGCCACATGTTCGGATTGTGAATTCTATATTTCAAAGTAGTTGTGTCCAGTTTAGTTACTCATTGCAGTATCGATCCGGATTTGAGTAAATATTGTCATATTTTACGTCTAGAAATCATATTTCATAGCTCTTCTTGCCGACGATACGCTTTGGTGTAATCGATACATTACGTTATAGAACTGCACCATTAGTTTCATTGATTTTGTTTCTCATATTTGTTAGCGCCGATACACAACCTTTCATTGTGTGTTTTCTAGTTTAGTAATGTTGTGTGTAAGATGGGAAATGTTGTGTGTAAGATGGGAAATGTATGTGTAAGATGGGAAATGTTGTGTGTAAGATGTGAAATGTTGTGTGTAAGATGGGATATGTTGTGTTGTTAGTGTGTAGATGGGAAATGTTGTGTGTAATGAAATGTTGTGTGTAAGATGGAAATATTGTAATGTAGGGTGATGGATGTGTGAAGATAATTGTGTAAATGGGAAATGTTAAGTGTGTAAGATGGGAAATGTTTAAGATGGAAATTTTGTGTAAGATGGGAAATGTTGTGTGTAAGATGGGAAATTGTTAAGATGAAATGTGTGTAAGATGGGAAATTGTTGTGTGATGAATTTGTGTAAGATGGGAAATGTTGTGTGTAAGATGGGTAATGTGTGTGTAAGATGGGAAATGTTGTGTGTAAGATGGGTAATGTGTGTGTAAGATGGGAAATGTTGTGTGTAAGATGGGAAATGTTGTGTGAAGATGGAAATGTGTGTGTAAGATGGAAATGTTGTGTGTAAGATGGGAAATGTTGTGTGTAAGATGGGAAATGTGTGTGTAAGATGGGAAATTTGTGTGTAAGATGGGAAATGTTGTGTGTAAGATGGGAAAGTGTTGTGTGTGTGTAAGATGGGAAATGGTGTGTGTAAGATGGGAAATGTTGTGTGTAAGATGGGAAATGTTGTGTAAGATGGGAAATGTTGTGTAAGATGGGAAATTTGTGTGTAAGATGGGAAATGTTGTGTGAAGATGGGAAATGGTGTGTGTGAAGAATGGGAAATGTTGTTGTAAGATGGAAATGTTGTGTAAGATGGGAAATGTGTGTGTAAGATGGGATAATGGTTGTGTGTAAGATGGGAAATGTTGTGTGTAAGATGGGAAATGTTGTGTGTAAGATGGGAAATGTTGTGTTAAGATGGGAAATGTTTTGTGTGTAAGATGGGAAATGTTGTGTTGATTGTTAAGATGGGAAATGTTGTGTGTAAGATGGGAAATGGTGTGTGTAAGATGGGAAATGTGTGTGTAAGATGGGAAATGTTGTGTGTAAGAGGGGAAATGTGTTGTGTAAGATGGGAAATGTTGTGTGTAAGATGGGAAATGGTGTGTAAGATGAAATGTGGAAATGTTGTGTGTAAGATGGGAAATGTTGGTGTAAGATGGGAAATGTGTGTGTAAGATGGAAATGTGTGTGTAAGATGGGAAATGTGTGTATGTGTAAGATGGGAAATGTATGTGTAAGATGGGAAATGTTGTGTGTAAGATGGGAAATGTTGTGTGTAAGATGGGAAATGTTGTGTGTAAGATGGGAAATGTTGTGTTTAAGATGGGAAATGTTGTGTGTAAGATGGGAAATGTTGTGTGTAAGATGGGAAATGTTGTGTGTAAGATGGAAATGTTGTGTGTAAGATGGGAAATGTGTGTGTAAGATGGGAAATGTTGTGTGTAAGATGGGAAATGTTAAGTGAATGTGTGTAAGATGGAAATGTTGTGTGTAAGATGGGAAATGTTGTGTGTAAGATGGGAAATGTGTGTGTGTAAGATGGAAATGTTGTGTAAAGATGGGAAATGTTGTGTGTGTAAGATGGGAAATGTTGTGTGTAAGATGGGAAATGTTGTGTGTAAGATGGGAAATGTTGTGTGTAAGATGGGAAATGTTTGTGTAAGATGGAAATGTTGTGTGTAAGATGGAAATGTATGTGTTGTAAGATGGGAAATGTGTGTGTAGATGATGGGTAAAATGTGTGTAGAGGGAATGTGTGTGATAAGATGGAAATGTTGTGTGTAAGATGGGAAATGTTGTGTGTAAGATGGGAAATGTGTGTGTAAGATGGGAAATGTTGTGTGTAAGATGGAAATGTGTGTTAGTATGTGTGTAAGATGGAAATGTTGTGTGTAAGATGGGAAATGTTGTGTGTAAGATGGGAAATGTTGTGTAAGATGGGAAATGTTGTGTGTAAGATGGGAAATGTGTGTGTAAGATGGGAAATGTGTGTGTAAGATGGGAAATGTGTGTGTAAGATGGGAATAGTGTGTGTAAGATGAAATGTTGTGTAAGATGGAAATGTTGTGTGTAAGATGGGAAATGGTGTTGTTGTGTGTAAGATGGGAAATGTTGTGTGTAAGATGGAAATGTTATGTGTAAGATGGGAAATAGTGTGTGTAAGATGGAAATGTTGTGTGTAAGATGGAAATGTTGTGTGTAAGATGGGAAATGGTGTGTGTGTGTGTAAGATGGAAAATGTTGTGTGTAAGATGGGAAATGGTGTGTGTAAGATGGGAAATGTGTGTGTAAGATGGGAAATAGTGGTAGTAGATGGGAAATGGTATGTAAGATGGTGTATGTTGTGTTAAGATGGAAATGTTGTATGTAAGATGGGAAATGTTGTGTGTAAGATGGAAATGTGTTGTAAGATGGGAATGTTGTGTTGTAAGATGGAAATGTGTGTGTAAGATGGGAATGTTGTGTGTAAGATGGGAAATGTTATGTAAGATGGGAAATGTTGTTGTAAGATGGGAAATGTTGTGTGTAAGATGGGAAATGTGTGTTAAGATGGGAAATGTGTTGTAAGATGGGAAATGTTGTATAAGATGGGAAATGTTGTATGTAAGATGGGAAATGTTGTATGTAAGATGGGAAATGTTGTATGTAAGATGTTGTACATCTTCTTCCTTATTGTTTCGACATCAAAATTTATTAGAAAAAAATTAAAAATGAAATTGCTACAAAATATCTTCACCACCTCATTACATCAGGGACCCTCGCCGTGCTACGAAGTTTGTGCACTGCAACTAAGATCTTCCTGTGTAAGAAAGAGATCGGAGGACACATGGTTACTCACCGAAGTGTAATGATAATGTCAATTAATCAATCTTGGTCATCACACTGCTACCAGGTGGTAGCCCACACTGCCTACCACGCTGTGGTAGCCCACACTGCTACCAGGTGGTAGCCCACACTGCTACCAGGTGGTAGCCCAGTGTCATAGAATGGTCAGTGTAAGATGACAAATCTGTAATTGCTAAACTATATTTCAATGACCAATTGTATTGTCTTCTTCTTCTTCTACGTTCGGCCGCAATGAATTCACGCGGGGCCATGTCTCCTGGTAGGGCGCTTCTGACTGATTTTTGCGTGAAAGCCTACTTACGTTTTATTGATGTCCCTGGCGATGCAGGCGGGGCGGGGCTTCTCCGACGTCAGAGGTAGCATATATCTGTCGTTAAGCGATAGTGAACTCGATCACAACCCAAGTATTCCTGGATCAAACTCCACGGGGACAGGAAGGGGGTAAATTTGTTCGCGTGATTTCAAAGGTAAATGACCTACCGTTCAGAAAACAATGGAGAACTACTGAACGTATAAGTGGTGCCTAGAAAATCGACGACTCGTTTACTGTGGATGATGGCTAAGTCTAGTAAAGGATATGCCACGATTTTCATTTTCCTAGTATCTTTGTCACTCAGACTAGATGACACATCTAGCTAGATAAACAGAAGTTCCAGAGAGTGTAACTTGCAGAAATGTCTGTCAAATGGAATTGAAAAACTGGTTATAATCAATATCACTGCACTCATGGTACTCCTATGTGCTTAGTTTCTTTCGGTTTAATAAATGTGTCAGCTACAGAGCACTTGCCACGTAGCTGCTCCTGGTGCGATTTCAAGTGCTTCCGACATCAGGGAGTCCAGTTATTAATTTCGATGGGTAGACTAGGAAATTTGATGTGCCGGGATTTGACCTACAAAACGTTAATGATTGATTTCAGTATATTGTTACTGTGCTGCGCAGATACTTATGTGCCTAAACCGACCGCTGTGTCTGCCTGTGTCTGTATGTGTATGTATGTGTATATGTCTGTGCGTGTATGTGTGTCATGTTGTGTGTGTTTGTGTGGACGTCTGTGTGTGCTCTGTGTGTATATGGCTGTGCGTGTATGTGTGTCATGTTGTGTGTGGTTGTGTGGACGCCTGTGCGTGTATGTCTCTGCGTGTGCGTCTGTCTGTGCGTCTGTGTGTGCTCTGTGTGTATATGTCTGTGTATGTGTGTATTTGTTTATGTATATAATTATCTCTGTGTGTTCACCCGTGTGTTGCTTGGACTCACAAGGGAGCAAATAATAGTAACACTGCGACCTACAAGGCATGTCGTACACTGTCGACTACAAGGCATGTCAACTGCGACCTACAAGGCATGTCGTAACACTGCGACCTACAAGGCATGTCGTAACACTGCGACCTACAAGGCATGTCGTAACACTGCGACCTACAAGGCATGTCGTAACACTGCGACCTACAAGGCATGTCGTAACACTGCGACCTACAAGGCATGTCGTAACACTACGACCTACAAGGCATGTCGTAACACTGCGACCTACAAGGCATGTCATAAGAGTGCGACCTACAAGGCATGTCGTAAGAGGCGTTTGATGTAGTGGCCTAGGGAAGCTACCCTAGTAAATAATAAGCGTCGTAGAAATCGAATGTGCTGACATACTTGTAGGCGCATACCGGGTTTCTGTGGCTAAGTGGTTAAACCCTTTGCCTTGTGAGTCGGAGGTCGTGGGTTCGAATCCGGACCGCGCCGTTTTGTTCACGAGTGCAGTTTTTCCAGAGACCCTAGGATTGTTGCTGGAGCTACGGAGTTCGTGCTTTGTGTAACACTTTCGGCAGGTGGCGTGTCATTTCTGCGGAGAGGGACCGAGTCATATGGGGTAAAACCGGGGGCAATAAAGTCAATCTTTCGCCTTTAAAGCCTTATAAACTGGCACAACGTACAATCGCTCTTAGGCTCAGATCACATACAAAGCACATACAGTGGTTTAACAAGTAGTCGATATGGAGCGCTCGAAGAACAAGAAGATCTATGTGTGTTTATGTGTGTGTATCTGTGTGTCTATTTGCCTGTATCTTGCTATTGTCTGCAGAATAGGATTACGGTGCAGTCTGCCCCAACAAGCAATTATCTCCCACATAACACATTACCCGACAGGTAATAGCTATAGTCTATGCCAGATCTACCTGTATCTTTCATCTGGCGTTTACTCAAAGCCAAACATCCATTTTTTTTTCTCTCGATCTGGGCAAGATTTGAACTTTTCATTCTTCTTCATTCGTTACATCCGCCATTTCTTAAACCACCTTTTGTAGCCTGTATGGGATTTGCGCCTTAGAATGTGAGTTCAATATGCTATTTAGGGAACCCACAGACCTGTATGCCAGCATATCCGATTTCCTCATGCCTTTTGTTCGTGTTCGCCTCTCTAAGTAGGACGAAAAAGAAACAATCTAACTTAGTGGGCCCATTTCTCTAGGCGAGCAAGAACTGGACCACGTAGTCAAAGTTTCCCTTCTACACCACTAGGAGGTGGGGTTAGCTTGTGTGTTCTACTGGTCATCAGCGGGATACTAATTTTCACTCTTCGCCATGACTAGCTGAGGATAAACCCGCAAGAGAAACGGGATATGGGACGTCCTAAACTGACATGAAGACGAAGGAAGTCTTCTTGAGGAACTGAAGATTGCTGGACAATTCTAGGAGGCCATGAAGAAAACAGCCAGAGACGGGGAAAAGTGACCAACAACTGTTGAAGTTCTATGCTCTAGAAGAGCGAAGAGGAACAAAAAGAAGAAGGAGTAAGGTTAGTCGATAACAACTCTACTGAATGTAGAGCCTGGCGCAGAGATAACAATTCTGCTAAATGCAGAGCTGAATGTAGAGCCAGGCGCAGAGATAACAACTCTGCTAAATGTAGAGCCAGGCGCAGAACCACAAATTGTAGACATAATTTTGTTTAATTAATGTCTACAAACTTTCGCTGAGGTGAATGCACTTCCACGTTGGGATGATACTAGATTGTATAGTAGGGGGTGGTATAACTGTCAGAACACTGCACTCTTAAACTTGATACTGGGGGTTCAATCACCTGTAAGATCAGGTTGTTTTGGTTGGTTTACTTGGCTCATGTAACATTATAATGCGATATGCACGGAAATAGTTATACCTGGTCGATGTACTGTAAGTGTGTGTTAGCCAATGAATGTGTATGTATGTGAGTTGGTGTGTGAGAGGGGGGATTAGAATGTGGTTGAGTACGTGACTGTGTTGGAGTGAAGGTATGTTTACGTGTATGTGATCGTAGTTGTGTAATAAGAAGACTGTATATCGCCGTGAGCATGAGTATGTACAAGAGCTGTATTTGTTTATGTGGCTGAGCATGAGTATGCAAGAGCTGTATTATGTTTATGTGGCCGTGAGCTGAGTATGTACAAGAGCTGTGTATTATGTTTATGTGTCGTGAGCATGGTATGTACAAGAGCTGTGTATTATGTTTGTGTGGCCGTGAGCATGTGTATGTACAAGAGCTGTGTATTATGTTTATGTGGCTGTGAGCATGAGTATGTACAAGAGCTGTGTATTATGTTTGTGTATTTTATTTTCCTATTTATTTTTGCTGGAGATAGGAAGTTTGTGCAAAACTCTCAGCAGGATTCGTGTCATTTATGCCAAGAGGGACGGAGCTATATGGGGAAACCCGGTGCAGTGAAGTCAGTCCTTCGCCTGTATGGTTGTGTTTTGTCAGTATGATATCTTCGTCTTCTCACCTTCTTCTTTTAGACGCGGTGTCGAGGTGAAGTATATGGTGTGAGAAATGCGTTCATGGACCGTTTGATACCATCTTGTAGATTATTTTCAGCAAAGCCGAATGTCAACACTATTTCTACAAGTAAATTGCTTCTAATGAACGCCATTGCATGATACACTAAAGATGAAAATTAACACCTCAACAGCAAAGTGTCAATTGAAAAAAAGGAATAACAATTATACCTTTTGTTTGGTTTGTTTGATTTCAGAGAAGTTATGACTGTACCTTGTGAGACTCCATTTTCTGAAGATGTCTCTCGTGGCTACTTCCGGGATATTATTCTTGGAATCGAATATTGTAAGCAGAAAATTATGTTCACATTTTTATATATTTACTGGTACAGATGTTCATATAACACGGTAACACGGTAAATGTCTGGTCTCATACTTTACATAATAATTCTTCGTCGCCCGTAAGGAGGCATAGATCTGCAGCCAAAACCTTCCTATCCAACCAATGCCATCTTCTAGATCTCTCCACTCTTCCAGTTCCTTCCATCCAGTCTCCAACTCCCATCTCCATGTGTTCTTTGGTCTTTCTTTACCTCTCTTACCTGTGGGGTTCTATTGGAGAATCTGTCTGGAGGTCCTGGGGTCTCATCAGTGTATGTTGTATCCATTGTCGCCTTCTGTCGTTATCCCGTGTTTCACTTGACCGACTTAGTGTTGTCCCACTCTATCTCACGGTTCCCTGTTTGTGGTCCTGTCATACCATCACCACATATGGATTATCCTACGCAGTCTTCTATGGATGAATGTCACACTTCATATAACACAGTAAATATATGGACGACTTATACTTCACATAATAAACATATATTTACTGGTACAGAAGTTCTGCTAACAGTAACACTTTACACTGATACTTCAAATGCATTCAATCTAAATATGTTTTTATCTGTTTTGTCTTTCTTTCTCTCATTATCTCTCATTCCTTCATATCACTTTGTGTTTGCTTATCAAATCGGACACAAAAGAGTTGTGGATTTGATTCTTGTGCCTGATATTCTACAATGAGAAATTAAATTGACACTCCTACTTCTCGCATTATTGGGTTTTAAAAAAGGGAAATGACAAGCACTTTCATGCCCAATAATCTGCTGAGACTTCATGACATTTTCCTGAATTCTTTCATAGTTTGCCTGTAGATCATATTTTCATGAATTCTTTCATAGTTTATCTGTAAGTTGTAGACCATATTTTCATAATTTTAAAACTTGTGGTAGTTCTTAAATTCATAATTTTTAAGCAGTGAATATTATTTTCATTATTCCAAGTTCAGCTTTAGATCATTTTTTTCATAATTTTCAAACTGTATGTAATTTTTCATAAATGTCAAGTTGTAAATTCTATTTTCCTAATAACTGACAATCTGTATGTGTTTGACAATCTCTATGTGTTTGACAATCTGTATGTGTTTGACAATCTGTATGTGTTTGTCCTGGCAGTGCACTATCAGAAGATAATACATAGAGATGTGAAACCATCCAATCTTTTACTAGCAGATAATGGACATATTAAGGTAAGCACTGGATTGTTTGAGTAGATAGTCAAGTGGTTAGAGCACTGGATTGTTTTAGTGCTAGCATAGTCAAGTGGTTAGAGCACAGGATTGTTTGAGTACATAGTCAAGTGGTTAGAGCATTGGGTTGTTTGAGGACATGGTCAAGTGGTTAGAGCACTGGATTGGCAAAGGACATATGTTGAAATACTTTTGCAGTTTAAGAAATTGACAAACCAGCTGACCCAGTGACCTTACAATGTAAGTTATGAAAAGTGAACGTTAACGAGGAAAAGGACTGGTCATCGCAGTTCAAATTCTTGAACCCTAGTAATGCAGGGGCCTTAATGGAAGTTCTGGCACTACTCTAGCTGGAGTCACAAAACTACACTCATGTGTGCATTCTGAGTGATCCATTGAGTGTGATCCAAAAAGGGAAGGCTGGTTCAAGGCGCTGGCAATGGACTGAATCACTACAAGCATCAACAATTCACAGAATTACACTCATCTTTGTTCTGGGGCACATGATAATGAAAGAGCAGACAGGCTGGCTTGCATCGGGAGGTCAGCCAATGGATAGAGCTGACATTCTGAACGCACTCATAGAGTGCGGCCACAGAGCAGATTTTCATCTAAACCAATCCACGTCAACTACTAGATTGCGGGAGCTGGGTTTGAAGATTGGAGTCGCAAGAAAATAACAGTACAACAGGTATACGAGTAGGCTCATCAATCAAAATCAAACTGGTACGGTTAGTTGCTGGACGCTGTTGGAGATATTGAGAAGCAGATCGGAGCACATATGGACATGTCTGGAGTGCAATAAAGTTCTCTAAAACTTTACACTGGTGCTTTATTAAAACATTAACTAGCAAGTTTTGTGGCCGGTGCCCATTTGTTAATCCCATTTAGCAATATGTTGCAGACTATGCCATGATTTTGTAATTGTCAATTTAGCCCAAGCTTTACAATACATTTTAATCATTACTGATTATTTATTTAATCTTTTACACTCTGTTAGCTTTTGATAAATATACATTCACCATCATTAAATTCTACAAGGTTTAGATTAAACTTGCAGATATGGCTGCTGTAAAAAGCGGGCGAGCAAAGGACCAGGCTGATATTCTTAAAGTTAAGGGAGAGATGTCATGTAAATGATTCAAGTAATAGTGATGAATCTACAACCCTTACCGGACTGCGAGATTTACAAGTCAAATGTGTTGTAGCTAGACAAGAGCACTATATATTTCTCATATATTGAAAATTACAAGTCAAATGTGTTGTAGCTAGACAAGAGCACTATATATTTCTCATATTACCATGTGGATTTTTAGAAAACAATAATAAAATTATAAATATTTGTCTTCCCATTCAGATTGCAGATTTTGGAGTCAGTAATGAGTTTAGTGGAGGTGATGCTTTCCTTACCAACTCTGCAGGAACACCAGCCTTCATGGCACCGGAAACATTGAAGGATGACCTCGAATTTTCAAGGAAAGGTAATAACATATTACTAGTTCTTCTTGCTTTATCATTCCATATTTTATTTCTTGTTCTACCATTCACAATATATTTATGCTTATTTTCCTTTCTTAGAGAATTTGGAATTAAGTGTTTCCTGTCTCAAAGAACACACAACACTCAAATGTCCAACATTGATCATGTATACTCCACCTTGGGTAGGGGACTGTGTTCCAGAATTTGACTCTATAGTCACCTTCGCGCCCACCAATGAGGTGCAACAAGACAGTCTGAGGCTGATGTCATCATCGCTTGCGATGGACGACTATAATATATTGGAAATAGAGTTGATGAACGTTCACAACATTCATAAAATCACAAAAGTGTAGCTATTTCCCTTCATTTTTCTATTTCAGATCTTATGGGATAAAGGGGTTACTTTGTACTGATTTACTTATGGAAACGTGCCTTTTGAAAAACAGTATGAGGAGGCAGGGTTCTGGAAATGTTACTGCACAGCGGTGAGTGCTGGAGGGTGACACAGAACATCATGCGCAGGCTGGAGACATTTCAAAGTAAATGTTGGGGAAGAGTCCTGCAAGAGTCCTGTCCAAGTGCAGTAGTAGGTCGGGAGCTTTTGAGGCGAACAGGCTGTGCATTGCTGGAGACAATTCTTGAAAGACGAAGATGGAGGTGTATTGGTCATGTCCCAGTTGATAGAAACGGCTCTCCGTTGGACAGTGGATAGGAAAAGAAGGCTGGATGTTCTAAAGAAACATATAGAAGAACTTTAGAGAGTTGAAAGACTGTGGTCTGACATCGGAAGCAATTGATAGAAAGATAGCAGGATAGCAACAATAGACACCTCTTGTGGAAACTTTATGTGTCAAACAGGACATGAAGAGGAAATAGATGTAGAATAAGAAAGTTCACATTCGCTTAATCACAAAACTGTAGCTATTTCCTTCATTTTTCTATATCAGGCTTTAGATCTCTGGGCTATGGGAGTTACATTGTACTGCTTTACTTACGGAAAAGTGCCTTTTGAAGAAGAGTATGTCCTTGGGTTACACAAGAAAATACTCAAGGATCCAGTCAGATTTCCTGACAAGTAAGTCACTTTCAATTCATGATCAATGATTATTGTTTGCATGATGTCTCTTCTTCTTCTTTGCATTCGGTCTTTACGACCAATTTTAATCACTCTTTGTAATATGTTTTATCTTTGCCAAGAACGTGTATACGTTGCACATTAGTTTGGTAAGCCCCTAAACGCATAGACTTCTACACACTTAGGACACATGCATCTGATTTCAGCCAAACCTCCTAGTCGCCTCTTACGACATGCGTGGCAGGTAACAGTAGTTCCATTCTTTACATCCCAAATTTGGGCTCCGGTAACCGCTCGGGTGATTTACATGATGTAATAATTCTACTCAAGTGGTTACCGGTGCCCATATCAGGAATGTAAAGAATAGAACTACTGTTACCTGCTGCGCATGCCGTAAGAGGTTACAAAGGAGGTTGGATATGGGGCTAGCTACTCCACCCTGTAAAAAACATTAGATAGCTACAGAAACCACAACCAAGGAATTTCATAACTCACCACCTTAGGAAGAAGAAGGGCCCAGCAAGGAAGACCTCATGAAGTGACCAGATGAAATCCTAATGGAAATCGGGCAGCCGACTCACCTTCTTTCAACCCGGAAGACCCAGGAACACCTGGAGGCAGGAGTTAGAAACAGAATGCAAGAAAATGGGGAGAGATCTGGAAAAGATGGCCTTGGATAGGAGGGTTTAGGAAGCCTTGGTTGCGCCTACAAGTAGGCCAGCATATCCGATTTCTGCGACGCTTTTTATTTACTAGGATAGCTTCCCTAGATATCTGAAATAATATGGCATATAGCAGTGATTTTGTTGTGTTTTTTCTTCTCTAGACCACAAGCCAGTGATCAATTAAAGGATTTAATTCTCTGTATGTTGGATAAGAATCCAACCACACGGATAACCTTAGCAAAAGTGAAGGTCAGTACAGACATATGTATGAAGATAAACCATACACTTTTTGTTCTAGTATGATAACTTTATTTTCTTCTTTTTGTTTGTTGTGACACTGTTATCAGGTTGTTGCCCAGTTTTAGGGTTGTATGTTTCTGTCTTGCTCTGTTATAGTGGTTTGGGCGATAATTAATTTTGATTTTTGACAAGATTCTGCTATGTCATTTATCCACATTTTTCATGGTGTTTCTCTCTGCTTCTTTCCTAATGTTTGGCTGTAGAAGACTGAATACAGTGAAGTTTGGCTGCATTCTTATTAAGTGGCCAAACCACTTCATTCTTCATTTCTCAATGTAATTCAAGCAATGCTCTGTCCCAACTTTCTTTCTTATGCTGATGTTGGTATCTCTTGTCTTTTCTGGTGTTGTTGATAACTTTTCGTAGGCATCGAATTCCACATTTAGTTATTTTTAGCGACTGTGATTTGCTGATTGTCAGCTTTATCTGGAGAATATAAACTACTAACATTGGTCAAGTGCAGCGTTAACAAATATTAGCATGATTGTGGATAGATAGATTATAAATAACATGTTTATACCAATCGTCTGCTACCAAAGCCAAACATGGACACTTTCTAAAGGGCAAGATAGACAAAACTATAGCATGTAAGGTGTGGTACTTGTGAAAAACCATCAAATGTTATCAAACACTAAAGAATTAGAAGTCAATTTGAAATTTGGGATATCATTGACATAGCTCATTTGGGACATAGATCATTTGGTATATAGATAATTTGCAACATAGATCATTTGGTGCATAAGATCAGTTGGGACATATATCACTTGCAACAAAGATCAATTGGGACATATACCATTTGTGTCATGTTGCAGCTATGCTGAGACTGCACAAATTTTGAATGAACCATAACTTGACTTGTACAGGTTATCTTGCAAATGAGACACATCTATAACTAGCAAGTCACTGGAAATGTTTGCATGTATTCCTTTCACCATCTGCACAAAGTAACTAAGCACCTATAGCTCTGGGCTTAGTACAGGGACACCTCGTTTTGTTGACTAACAACAAACTTTTGTTTTCTTTGTCTTTGAACACTCCATATCGACCACTTGTTAAACCACTCTTTGTGATTTGTTTGTGATCTCAGCCTAGGAGTGATTGTACGCTGTGCCAGTTATTCACCTTCAAGTAGGCCAGCACATCGATTTCTGCGATGCTTTTTTTTCTAGAATAGCTTCCCTAGTTCCTACATCAGTTGCCTCTTACGATATGCCTTGTAGGTCGCAGTGGTACTATTCTTTGCTTCCCTTGCGATCCCTGGCACCACACAAGCGGGTCACTTAATGAGAATGAAACCAGATCTGTTACCATCTCGTCACTATAACAACAGGTAACCCGGATGCAGAGCCCAAGGATGAAGACCAAGAACCCGATGTATAGATACTATCACAGATATCCTGCAACACCAAAGAGTAACAACTAAAAATGGCAGCATATCTGACATAAGATAGAAAACTGAAACTGCACGATGCATCACGACACATGTGGATAAGACAAGATGTAAAATGTAAATTTGAAGAATCTAGAATGTGATATTATTTCCTGGAGTCTCAAGATGAGGGGACTGGTACTTGGTCAGAAGAGATACAACTGATATGATATGTGATATTATCTGAAGTATCAAGATGGAGGGACTGGTACTTGGTCAGAAGAGATACAACTGATATGATATCACGTGATATTATTTCCTAGAGTCTCAAGATGGGGGAACTGGTATTTGGTCAGAAGACAGTTCAAAATCGAAAAGAGCAGACTAGAAAACTGCTGCCCGGCAAAATTCACTAGAAAGCTGCTGCCCGGCAAAATTCACTAGAAAGCTACTGTCCGGTCACAATTCACTAGAAAGCTGCTGCCTGGCACAATTCACTAGAAAGCTACTGCCTGGTCACAATTCACTAGAAAGCTGCTGCCTGGTCACAATTCACTAGAAAGCTGCTGCCTGGTCACAACTTCACTCAGAAAGCTGCTGCCTGGCACAATTCACTAGAAAGAGTTGTAAAAAAGAAATTACTACAAAATCTCTTCACTATCTTCTAAATTACATTGTGGACCCTTGTTGGAGCTACGGAGTTCATGCACTGCCATTGAGATCTTAGTGTGTAATAAAGAGATCGGACCACACATGATTACTCACCGAAGTACAGTGATGATGGTTCAATCAATCGATCACCTCTACACACAAGGACTCGATCACTCTACACAAAGGACTCGATCACCTCTACACACAAAGGACTCGATCACCTCTACACACAAAGGACTCGATCACCTCTACACACAAAGATAGATGTGCAGGGTTTCAGTAGATTTTACCTAAAACAAAATCGAGTAACTTTTAACTATTTTATTTTTTGTTGCAGGAGCATCCATGGGTGACATGTCAAGGTCAGTTTCCATTGCCTTCAGAGGAGGTTAACTGTGTACTGGTCACTGTCACCGAGGATGATCTTGAAAATGTTGTCAGACATGTGCCTAAGATTGAGACACTGGTAAAATATTTCACATTGTGTTTACACAATTTCTTTTTTATTTAACTCTTTCCACGCCAAGTTATTTCCTCAATTTTTAAGCACTTAATTCAAGGGAGATAATAAAAATAAACGATCCCAACTACTCGTCAATAAGTAAACATATATATATAATATTATATACTAAATTGAAGAAAACTGGACAACCTAATAGAATAACAAGGTTGAAAAGTAGTTGCTGTTTTTGCAGCGCATATAAAATTCACTCTGTCTCTAGCCAGTACACCCACTTCATCGATGGTCATATTCATGGTTTCTTTAATATCTTGTAGCCATCTTCTTGGTCTGCCTCTGCGTCCGCAGTCCTCCAATATTGTTCTCTCCAGGCCATCGTGACGCTTGATGTGGCCAAAGTATCTAATTTTTCTGTATAGTATATTGTTTATTAGCCAATTGTCTGTAACATTCAATTCTTTCAGGACATCAGTGTTCTTCCTTTTTTCTGTCCAAGGTATTCGTAGGATCTTTCTGTAGCTAAAAGACTACTATTCCATAATTATTTTTATTTTTTATTTGCAGATTATGGTCAAGAAAATTCTCAAACAGAAATCGTTCAGAAATCCATTTATTGGTGTTAAACTCAGCGCTAGTGTCAAAGAGGATTTCCAAAAATCTGGTCGCTCTAATTCAGCCCCGGAGTCTTTCAACCACATTATGAAAAGGTAACGTTAAAATGTGTACTGATAAGGGATGACAAAAATCAGTTTTATTTTTTGCCAGGACATGCAGGTATAAGGGAAAGTGAATGCATCGATAGGTTTGTGCCAGGACATGCAGGTATAAGGGAAAGTGAATGCATCGATAGGTTTGTGCCAGGACATGCAGGTATAAAGGGAAGTGAATGCACCGATAGGTTTGTGCCAGGACATGCAGGTATAAGGGAAAGTGAATGCATCGATAGGTTTGTGCCAGGACATGCAGGTATAAGGGGAAGTGAATGCATCGATAGGTTTGTGCCAGGACATGCAGGTATAAGAAAAGTGAATGCATCGATAGGTTTGTGCCAGGACATGCAGGTATAAGGAAAGTGAATGCATCGATAGGTTTGTCAGGACATGCAGGTATAAGGAAGTGAATGCCCGCAGGAATGCAGGTATAAGGGGAAGTGAATACATCGACAGGTTTGTGCCAGGACATGCAGATATAAGGGAAGTAATGCACCGATAGGTTTGTGCCAGGACATGCAGGTATAAGGTGAAGTGAATGCACCGATAGGTTTGTGCCAGGACATGCAGGTATAAAGGGAAGTGAATGCACCGATAGGTTTGTGCCAGGACATGCAGGTATAAGGGAAAGTGAATGCATCGATAGGTTTGTGCCAGGACATGCGGTATAGGAAAGTGAATGCATCGATAGGTTTGTGCCAGGACATGCAGGTATAAGGGAAGTGAATGCCCCAGACATGCAGGTATAAGGGGAAGTGAATACATCGACAGGTTTGTGCCAGGACATGCAGATATAAGGGAAGTGAATGCACCGATAGGTTTGTGCCAGGACATGCAGGTATAAGGTGAAGTGAATGCATCGATAGGTTTGTGCCAGGACT
The DNA here is from genome assembly GCA_020796225.1 of Arion vulgaris. Classification (NCBI taxonomy): domain Eukaryota; kingdom Metazoa; phylum Mollusca; class Gastropoda; order Stylommatophora; family Arionidae; genus Arion; species Arion vulgaris. Next base: position 86,765,949 of record CM036754.1, on the reverse strand, counting down.
TTGCGGTATAAAGAAGTGAATGCACGATAGGTTTGTGCCAGGACATGCAGGTATAAAGGAGTGAATGCACCGATAGTTTGTGCCAGGACATGCAGGTATAAAGGAAGTGAATGCCGATAGGTTTGTGCCAGGACATGCAGGTATAAAGGAAGTGAATGCATCGATAGGTTTGTGCAGGACATGCAGATATAAGAAGTGAATGCTCGATAGGTTTGTGCCAGGACATGCAGGTATAAAGGGAAGTGAATGCATCAATAGGTTTGTGCCAGGACATGCAGGTATAAGGTGAAGTGAATGCATCGATAGGTTTGTGCCAGGACATGCAGGTATAAGGGAAGTGAATGCATCGATAGGTTTGTCCCAGGACATGCAGGTATGAAGGGAAGTGAATGCATCGATAGGTTTGTACCAGGACATGCAGGTATAAGGTGAAGTGAATACATCGATAGGTTTGTGGGTATGGCTGCTGTTAAAAGCGGCAAGCAATGGACCAAGCTGATATTATAAATTCCCGAATGGAGAAAGGACAAGTAAATGATTCAAGTAGTAGTGAAGAATGTACAACCATAACCAGACTGCAAGAATACCATGTCAAATTTAGTGTTGCTAGACTATACTGGAAGTCAAAGAAGAATAGCAAATCAACAAAGTACTAGTGACATTAGTGGCCACACATTGAGAGACATAATGAGGAAGAGATCAGAACACTTTTGAACTAATTGCTTCCATGTGCAGTGATGATGATGATCCGGGGATTAAATTTAACTAGATATTTATATTCATATTGATATCCATATTTATCTTCATATTTATATCCATATTTATTCCATATTATATCCATATTTATATCCATATTTATCTTCATATTTATATCCATATTTATCTTCATATTTATATCCATATTTATCTTCACATTTATATTAATATTTATCATGATATTTATATTCATATTTATATTCACATTTACCTTGATATTTATCTTCATATTTATATCCATATTTATCTTCATATTTATCTCAACAGAAAAGTATCTTCTGATGCAAACATAGATGTTGCTCTTATGGAAGACAGTTGATAATGGTACAGGCTGTGTGCTCTACCAGCATGACAGAATCTACCAGAACAACAAGACAAATCTTCAACCCATTCCAGACTGACCTCCTGTTAATGTGTTACATTTATTTTAATCACACGCACATATCTTCCTGTTCTGTAACCTAATCAGCAAGTTCTGCCCTAGCTTATAGCACCAATTGTGATTGCATGTTGACACACAGATCTCTTGCAGTTTCTACGAGTTATTGAAGAAAATGCTTGAGGTCTAACATCGACTTCGGTTAATTGTTGTATCCCTTATTGAGATATTGTTTTTACAATATTTATATTTTTTTGTATTTTATTGGTATTAATTAATCATTTAGTTTATTGTAACCTTTGATCTTCTATTTTAACATCCCAAGTCGTCTTCGGCAGATTCTCAGACCGAGATAGTATGACAGAGTTGCAAACACAGACTTGTGGATAAGAACAGGACAGAAATCTCATGATGACCCAGAATAAAAGGAGAAAATGGCAATAGGTTAGACATACTCTGCGAAAGACCACAGTCGAGTGTCACTAAACAAGCACTTGAGTTGAAGCCGCAAGGAAAATGGGAAAGGAGGCATCCTAAACAGACCTGGAGATGGAATCTTCTTGAGGAACTGAAGGATGCTGGATTATCCTGGGAAGCCATAAAGAAAACATCCAGAGGCAGGCAAAAGTGAAGAATAACTGTTGAGACTCTATGCTGCACAAGGAACAGTGAGGAATAAGTAAGTCATATCTCACCCAAAACAAAACTGGTCTATAAAAATAACCAGAAACGATTCACTGTAACTTAAAGTTATTTTAGCAACATATATTCAGCTGGCATCCAGGTAAAGAGGAGAAGAGGAAGATCACAAAGAAGATGTATTCAGGATGTAACTGATGATTTGAACATGACAGCTGCAGAGGCAGGACATCTGGTCTATGAGAAAGAAATTCCGAAGAACTATTAGACTGGCAAAGTTCTGTTCATTACGAGCTATTTGCTGATGATCAGTGCTCCAATTTTACATGTTCAGGGGAATCAGGGCTCCCATAATACAATATTTATATTCAAAGATAATCAAGGTTCCTATGATACAATATTTATATTCAAAGATAATCAAGGTTCCTATGATACAATATTTATATTCAAAAATAATCAGTGCTATCACAGCTTTGTCTTAACTTTGTCTATAAAGTTTGCCTATCGACTTAGCCACAAAAAGGATGTAGGTTCAACCCCATCACTCAACTAATCAGTTTGCTATTGTGACTCTCTTTGATAGTTCATTTACTTTAGTTAACTAATCAGTTTGCTATTGTGACTCTCTTTGATAGTTCATTTACTTTAGTTAACTAATCAGTTTGCTATTGTGACTCTCTTTGATAGTTCATTTACTTTGGTTAACTAATCAGTTTGCTATTGTGACTCTCTTTGATAGTTCATTTACTTTAGTTAACTAATCAGTTTGCTATTGTGACTCTTCTTTGATAGTTCATTTACTTTAGTTAACTAATCAGTTTGCTATTGTGACTCTCTTTGATAGTTCATTTACTTTAGTTAACTAATCAGTTTGCTATTGTGACTCTCTTTGATAGTTCATTTACTTTAGTTAACTAATCAGTTTGCTATTGTGACTCTCTTTGATAGTTCATTTACTTTGGTTAACTAATCAGTTTGCTATTGTGACTCTTCTTTGATAGTTCATTTACTTTAGTTAACTAATCAGTTTGCTATTGTGACTCTCTTTGATAGTTCATTTACTTTAGTTAACTAATCAGTTTGCTATTGTGACTCTTCTTTGATAGTTCATTTACTTTAGTTAACTAATCAGTTTGCTATTGTGACTCTTCTTTGATAGTTCATTTACTTTAGTTAACTAATCAGTTTGCTATTGTGACTCTCTTTGATAGTTCATTTACTTTAGTTAACTAATCAGTTTGCTATTGTGACTCTCTTTGATAGTTCATTTACTTTAGTCAACTAATCAGTTTGCTATTGTGACTCTCTTTGATAGTTCATTTACTTTAGTTAACTAATCAGTTTGCTATTGTGACTCTCTTTGATAGTTCATTTACTTTAGTTAACTAATCAGTTTGCTATTGTGACTCTCTTTGATAGTTCATTTACTTTAGTTAACTAATCAGTTTGCTATTGTGACTCTTCTTTGATAGTTCATTTACTTTAGTTAACTAATCAGTTTGCTATTGTGACTCTCTTTGATAGTTCATTTACTTTAGTTAACTAATCAGTTTGCTATTGTGACTCTCTTTGATAGTTCATTTACTTTAGTTAACTAATCAGTTTGCTATTGTGACTCATGCGGAACAGTAAAATACAGAGGTACCCGAAAAAAAATCACAACTTGGTGGAATGACGAAGTAAAACTAGCGGTAAAGGAGAAAAACACAGATACAACTTATGGGCAAAAACAAACATCAAAACGACCTCACTGAGTATAGAACAGCTAGAAAACAAGCCAAGGAGATAATAAAGAAGTCTAAAATGCAAGCATGGCAAGATTATGGCGAAACATTAAATTCAGACTACAAAATTCAACAAGACATTTTTACAAAAAAATTAAAGCTATGCGGGAAAGACAAGAACAATATGACCCAACTGAAATTATTAACGATGAAAACGGCCAAGCTCTTAATGACCCAAAAATGATAATGAACAGATGGCGACAATACTTTAGTGAACTTCTCAACCTACAACAAGAGGACCAACCGAACACTCAAGAACACACAGTAAATGTAACTTCAGAAGTAGAACCAAGCATAACACTATCAGAGATCAGAAATGCTGTAAATATGGCCCCACCTAATAAAACACCAGGCCCAGACAATATCCCGGCCGACCTAATCAAAGCAACTAAAGAGGTAGGAATCAGCTGGCTCCATAGACTGTTCAACCAAGTCTGGATCACACAAGAAACACCAGAAGATTGGAGGAATGCTACAATTGTTCCCATCTGGAAGAAGAAAGGTAGCAAGAGGGACTGTACAAAGTATAGAGGCATAGCGCTACTGAGCCACACTGGGAAAATATTCTGCAAAATACTTGAGAAAAGGCTCCGCCACATCATCGAGCCACAGCTTAATGACTCCCAAATGGGATTCAGGAAGAACAAAAGCTGTACAGACGCAATATTCGCCCTCAGACAGTTAGTAGAAAGGACTATCGAATCCGACAAACATTTACACGTTGCATTTGTAGATCAGGAAAAAGCGTCGACCGCTGAGATAGGCACAAGTTGTGGAAAATACTAACAATCTATGGGGTTAATGAACACCTAATCAACCTTTGCAAGAACATTTATACTGACAGCCAATGTACGATTAGAACAAATACAGGATTATCAGAAAAGTTTCACGTAGGATCAGGAGTAAGACAAGGTTGCGTAATATCCCCGCTGCTATTCATCACGTACATTGACCACATTTGTAAAATAGCTAACACCAGCGAAGGAAACAACCTCGGAGAACTCTTAAATGAATTTCTTTTGCAGACGATCAGGCAATCATATCAACAACAGAAGAACAGCTACAACAACATATCAACAGACTCCAGTTAGCATGTAACGAATACAACATGAGAATTAACATCGACAAAACAGAAGTAATGACATTCGCCAGAGAGGAAAACACTACCAACATCTCCATCGATAATCATCTACTAAATCAAGTAAAAGATTTCACATACCTGGGGAGCATTTTTTCAGCAAATGGAAGAATAACTAATGAAATTCAACACAGATGCAACAAAGCAAATCAAATGATAGGGCAAATGGCGCCAATTTTAAGATGCAAACACGTCACCATGAACACAAAAAGAGCAATGTTCAACACAATCTTTCTCCCCACATTATGTTACCAGTGCCAAACCTGGACGCTGACAACAAACGATAGAAGAAAACTAGTCACAACAGAGATGAAGTGTCTACGCAGAATGCTGGGTGTAACAAGAAGAGAACGGTTGAGAAATGAATACATCAGGAAAAAAGTGGGTACAACATCAGTACTAGACTTTATCAAGAAACAACAAATTAAATGGTTCGCCACGTAAGCAGATTACCATCAGACAGTGCACCCTAAAGAGCAATGCTGCTCCGATACAATGGGTACAAAGCAAAAGGCCGGCCACGCAAAAGATGGACCTCAGAGATAACAGAGGCGACGAAAGAGACTATCTACGAAGCGCATACTAGGCCCGTTTTAGAAATCTCTTCCTGACCTGACGCTGTGAGGCATACAGGATTCGAGAAAGAAGAAGAAGAAGAACTAATCAGTTTGCTATTGTGACTCTCTTTGATAGTTCATTTACTTTAGTTAACTAATCAGTTTGCTATTGTGACTCTCTTTGATAGTTCATTTACTTTAGTTAACTAATCAGTTTGCTATTGTGACTCTCTTTGATAGTTCATTTACTTTAGTTAACTAATCAGTTTGCTATTGTGACTCTCTTTGATAGTTCATTTACTTTAGTTAACTAATCAGTTTGCTATTGTGACTCTCTTTGATAGTTCATTTACTTTAGTTAACTAATCAGTTTGCTATTGTGACTCTCTTTGATAGTTCATTTACTTTAGTTAACTAATCAGTTTGCTATTGTGACTCTCTTTGATAGTTCATTTACTTTAGTTAACTAATCAGTTTGCTATTGTGACTCTCTTTGATAGTTCATTTACTTTAGTTATTATTTAGAAATTTTAAGCAGTGAACATTGTGTCAGACAGATTATCGTAATGCATAAACGTTTGCCTATCGACTCAAACACAAGATGATTGTGGGTTTAATACCACACTTAACTCTTTCCACATGTTGAGCCTGAATAAATTCTACCTCCTGCACACTTCTTTTTCACCCTTCACCTCTAGGGAGACATTGGTCCGCAACTAAGGTTTTCCAAGCCTTCCTATCCAATACCATCTTTTCCAGATCTCTCCACTATCTTTGCTTTTTGTTTCAAACACACACTGTGTGGTCTACCTCCTGCATACTAGGGCCTAGAAAAGTCAAGTGACTTCATACCCTCTACATTTTGTAAAGTTATGCATTTCCTACACCTCATTGAGCTCTGGCATAAACCAAGTTGGTAGAACATTTGCTTTACCACTGAAAGACATGGAAGTTTCTCTCTGGCATAAACCAAGTTGGTAGAACATTTGCTTTACCACTGAAAGACATGGAAGTTTCTCTCTGGCATAAACCAAGTTGGTAGAACATTTGCTTTACCACTGAAAGACATGGAAGTTTCTCTCTGGCATAAACCAAGTTGGTAGAACATTTGCTTTACCACTGAAAGACATGGAAGTTTCTCTGGCTATAGTCTGTAGAACGCTTTACCACTGAACATGGAATTTCTAGATAATATGTGGTACCCACTTTCTAAGTTATAGAAGAAATAAGAATAAGAAAGAGACATGACCAACCCATTTCTAAATACAAGTTTGGGATGGCTGTTGCAGTGGAGGATAGACCATGCATGGGAATGTTCAATGTGCCATGACGTCGATCGCATAACATAACATTTCAAAATGCAACTTTGGGATGGTTGCTGCAGTGGAGGATAGACCATGCATGGCAATTTCCAATGTGCCATGACCTTGATTGCAGAACATAACATTTCTAAATACAAATATGTAGTATTGTGATGTCTCCTAACACATTATATCCTTAAGGGGGTGTGTTTCTTTTGTCATGTGGTTAAGCCTGTCATGCGTTCCACAGGTCTTGAGTTTGAATCCAGAATGTGCCATTCTGTTAACGAGTGCATTTTTTTCCAGAGACCACTCGAATTGTTTCCGAAGCTACAGAGCTCGGCCATTTTCTGCAATACTCCGCAGATGGCTTCATTTCTGCCGAGATGAAGCGAGCTATATGAAGCGAGCTATATGAAGTGAGCTATATGAAGTGAGCTATATGAAGCGAGCTATAGGAGGTAAAACACAGTGCAATGAAGCCAATCCTTCAACTTTAGATCCATGTGACATATGCTATTGGATTTCTCATACTTTTTTTGTGAAAACCTGATTGTAAAATTATCAACTTATTTGTTCTCTTATGTTGAGTGTGCACTTTGTGCGTGATTCTTTTAATTATGCAAACATTTCCAGACAAGAGTTGCTTTGTCATGCTGCTTACAACATAACCCTTTCACCCCTTCTAAGCTGATATACCGCTGCTGTATTTGTTAAGATGATGCAAAGCCAGTACACCGACCAATTCAGTATGCATTACAATTATAAGTGTGTCTAAGGGTGAACAAATTTACGCAGTGATAGGGTTAATTTCTTTATTATATTTTCTCTTGTTATTTTGTAAACGTATTCATATAATATAGTAGACAGCAGTAGAAACCAAAATATGTTGGGCTTGTATAGCCAGAAAAACATTTTATAACAACAATATCAGAAATATCATTGAATGGAAGAAAGTAAGCAATGGAATTTGTGGGTCAAAGGTTGTGGAGATATATTATAGGATACCATTTCTTCTTTCTGTAAGAGAAAACTTAAGAACCTGCCGAAAGAAGAAGACACCCCAGAAATCAAAGTGTTCAGGCTGTGAGCCTCTTTGGTTAGCGGTAGTGAGCTCAATCTCACAACCCAAGAGTACCTGCTCAAACTACACAGCGGACAGTTTGGAAGCAAAATTTGTTCCCATGGATTTTTACGAATGATAAAAATAGACCTCACCGATCCGCCTATATTTTGTCGGGGCTAGCAAGGGAAGAAAAGAATAGTAACACTGCAACCTACAAGACATGTCTTAAGAGGCCACTAGGTAGGGACCTAGGAAAGGTACCCTAGTAAATAAAATGCATTGCAGAAATTGGATGTGCTGACCTACTTGTAGGCGCGTAACTGGCAAAACATACAAATGCTCGGATCACATACAAACCACAAAGAGTGGTTTAACCTTTTATGTCAATATGGGGCATTCAAAGAAGACCTCACTATTCAATCGCAAACTACTCAATGTATAAGTGGTGCCTAGGAAATCAAGAAACTACTCAATGTATAAGTGGTGCCTAGGAAATCAAGAAACTACTCAATGTATAAGTGGTGCCTAGGAAATCAAGAAACTACTCAATGTATAAGTGGTGCCTAGGAAATCAAGGAACTACTCAATGTATAAGTGGTGCCTAGGAAATCAAGGAACTACTCAATGTATAAGTGGTGCCTAGGAAATCAAGAAACTACTCAATGTATAAGTGGTGCCTAGGAAATCAAGAAACTACTCAATGTATAAGTGGTGCCTAGGAAATCAAGAAACTACTCAATGTATAAGTGGTGCCTAGGAAATCAAGGAACTACTCAATGTATAAGTGGTGCCTAGGAAATCAAGGAACTACTCAATGTATAAGTGGTGCCTAGAAAATCAAGAAACTACTCAATGTATAAGTGGTGCCTAGGAAATCAAGAAACTACTCAATGTATAAGTGGTGCCTAGGAAATCAAGGAACTACTCAATGTATAAGTGGTGCCTAGGAAATCAAGGAACTACTCAATGTATAAGTGGTGCCTAGGAAATCAAGAAACTACTCAATGTATAAGTGGTGCCTAGGAAATCAAGAAACTACTCAATGTATAAGTGGTGCCTAGGAAATCAAGAAACTACTCAATGTATAAGTGGTGCCTAGGAAATCAAGAAACTACTCAATGTATAAGTGGTGCCTAGGAAATCAAGGAACTACTCAATGTATAAGTGGTGCCTAGGAAATCAAGGAACTACTCAATGTATAAGTGGTGCCTAGGAAATCAAGAAACTACTCAATGTATAAGTGGTGCCTAGGAAATCAAGAAACTACTCAATGTATAAGTGGTGCCTAGGAAATCAAGGAACTACTCAATGTATAAGTGGTGCCTAGGAAATCAAGGAACTACTCAATGTATAAGTGGTGCCTAGGAAATCAAGAAACTACTCAATGTATAAGTGGTGCCTAGGAAATCAAGAAACTACTCAATGTATAAGTGGTGCCTAGGAAATCAAGGAACTACTCAATGTATAAGTGGTGCCTAGGAAATCAAGAAACTACTCAATGTATAAGTGGTGCCTAGGAAATCAAGAAACTACTCAATGTATAAGTGGTGCCTAGGAAATCAAGAAACTACTCAATGTATAAGTGGTGCCTAGGAAATCAAGAAACTACTCAATGTATAAGTGGTGCCTAGGAAATCAAGGAACTACTCAATGTATAAGTGGTGCCTAGGAAATCAAGAAACTACTCAATGTATAAGTGGTGCCTAGGAAATCAAGAAGTTGTTGGTGACATCCTGTAAAGGATACGATTTTTATTTTTAAAAGAAAGCATCGGAACTTGCCCATCGGAACTTGCCCATCGGAACTTGCCCATCGGAACTTGCCCATCGGAACTTGCCCATCGGAACTTGCCCATCGGAACTTGCCCATCGGAACTTGCCCATCGGAACTTGCCCATCGGAACTTGCCCATCGGAACTTGCCCATCGGAACTTGCCCATCGGAACTTGCCCAAACAAGACCCAGAAATTAGACAGCTCTCTTTCTGCAAGAGAAAGCATCGGAACTTGCCCAAACAAGACCCAGAAATTAGATGGCTCTCTTTCTGCAAGAGAAAGCATAGATCTAGGAACTTGCCCAAACAAGACCCAGAAATTAGACAGCTCTCTTTCTGCAAGAGAAAGCATCGGAACTTGCCCAAACAAGACCCAGAAATTAGACAGCTCTCTTTCTGCAAGAGAAAGCATCGGAACTTGCCCAAACAAGACCCAGAAATTAGACAGCTCTCTTCTGCAAGAGAAAGCACTGGAACTTGCCCAAACAAGACCCAGAAATTAGACAGCTCTCTTTCTGCAAGAGAAAGCATCGGAACTTGCCCAAACAAGACCCAGAAATTAGACAGCTCTCTTTCTGCAAGAGAAAGCATCGGAACTTGCCCAAACAAGACCCAGAAATTAGACAGCTCTCTTTCTGCAAGAGAAAGCATCGGAACTTGCCCAAACAAGACCCAGAAATTAGACGGCTCTCTTTCTGCAAGAGAAAGCATAGATCTAGGAACTTGCCCAAACAAGACCCAGAAATTAGACAGCTCTCTTCTGCAAGAGAAAGCATCGAACTTGCCCAAACAAGACCCAGAAATTGATGACAGCTCTCTCTTTCTGCAAGAGAAAGCATCGGAACTTGCCCAAACAAGACCCAGAAATTAGACAGCTCTCTTTCTGCAAGAGAAAGCATCGGAACTTGCCCAAACAAGACCCAGAAATTAGACAGCTCTCTTTCTGCAAGAGAAAGCATCGGAACTTGCCCAAACAAGACCCAGAAATTAGACAGCTCTCTTTCTGCAAGAGAAAGCATAGATCTAGGAACTTGCCCAAACAAGACCCAGAAATAAGACAGCTCTCTTCTGCAAGAGAAAGCATCGGAACTTGCCCAAACAAGACCCAGAAATTAGACAGCTCTCTTTCTGCAAGAGAAAGCATAGATCTAGGAACTTGCCCAAACAAGACCCAGAAATTAGACAGCTCTCTTTCTGCAAGAGAAAGCATAGATCTAGGAACTTGCCCAAACAAGACCCAGAAATTAGACAGCTCTCTTTCTGCAAGAGAAAGCATCGGAACTTGCCCAAACAAGACCCAGAAATTAGACAGCTCTCTTTCTGCAAGAGAAAGCATGGAACTTGCCCAAACAAGACCCAGAAATTAGAGCTCTCTTTCTGCAAGAGATAGATCAGGAACTTACCCAAACAAGACCCAGAAATTAGACAGCTCTCTTTCTGCAAGAGAAAGCATAGATCTAGGAACTTGCCCAAACAAGACCCAGAAATTAGACAGCTCTCTTTCTGCAAGAGAAAGCATAGATCTAGGAACTTGCCCAAACAAGACCCAGAAATTAGACAGCTCTCTTTCTGCAAGAGAAAGCATAGATCTAGGAACTTGCCCAAACAAGACCCAGAAATTAGACAGCTCTCTTTCTGCAAGAGAAAGCATAGATCTAGGAACTTGCCCAAACAAGACCCAGAAATTAGACAGCTCTCTTTCTGCAAGAGAAAGCATAGATCTAGGAACTTGCCCAAACAAGACCCAGAAATTAGACAGCTCTCTTTCTGCAAGAGAAAGCATAGGAACCTAAGCAAACAAAAATCTAAAAATATAGTGTATTTGGTTTGCCATAAAAAGTTTCAGAACAAGTCTTAACTAAATTCACAAATAACATCATAAAAAAGTTTAAATGTTACCTCAAAAAGAAATAAAAACCATACAACTATCAAATAAATGTTGCTGAGATATTTTGTTGCCATTTTGTTGTTACCTTTGGATTAACATTTGAAATGAGATGTCACCAACAACACAAGAATCGACAGAGTTACAAATACCAGCATCAGAGAAAAGGTTGGAACAAGACCGTGCTTGAACTATATAGCGAAACAGAGAATGAAATGGTTTGGCCACTTAGTAAGAATGCGAACAGACCAAACTGCCTATGAAGATTTCCACAACAGAGTACCAGGAAGGAAGGCGAGAGGAAGACCGAGGAAAAGGTGGATAGATAACACTGTTGAATTCTGCAAGACAAATACATAAAACCATGACACTGGGTTAACAACCCAGTAACAGTGTGACAACAAAATATGAAGAATTCACCAAAGTGCAATATTCATGGTCCATTCAATCAATTAATCAATCCTTGGTGAATTCACATTTTCACAGATGGATTAATTTTTTTTATTGAATAGATTAGTCTGTGTAAGTGAAAGGGAAGAATATGTACGAAGAGATTAGTCTGTGAAAGTGAAGAATATGTTTTCATACCATGGGGTAGATAGAATTTGGTGTTAGAACATTTTTATGTGGTCAGTCATGATCAACAAATATCGTTAGCGAATGGTGTGGCAGAGTGTAAAATACTCTATCTGTTGATAAATACAGGACAGGAACCCATTATGAATTAGGTCGGGATGAGAAAATGAGAGTTGGTCAGGCATCTTTGTCTTCTTTTATCATCACACTGTTACCTGGTTGTTGCCCAGTGTTCTTTTATCATCACACTGTTATCGGGTTGTTTCCCAGTGTTCTTTTATCATCACACTGTTACCGGGTTGTTGCCCAGTGTTCTTTTATCATCACACTGTTACCGGGTTGTTTCCCAGTGTTGTGATTTTCTGTTTTTCTCTAGCGCTGCTCTAGTGGCGTGGGCAATAGTCATTTTTCCTTTTTGACAGGATTACTACTTCCGTCCGTTTTGTCATTGTGGGTTTTTTTATAGGTCATTGTTATCACATTTTTTAGTTTAGTTTCCCTATATTTCTTGAGCAATAGGGTCTGTACAAAGAATTTGTCTACCAGTTTGCTGGACATGTCGTAGATTCATCCTTGTTTGAAAACATTTGGTGTGATAGAAACACAGTAATAACATTTGATGTGATAGAAACACAGTAATAACATTTGATGTGATAGAAACACAGTAATAACATTTGATGTGATAGAAACACAGTAATAACATTTGGTGTGATAGAAACACAGTAATAACATTTGATGTGATAGAAACACAGTAATAACATTTGATGTGATAGAAACACAGTAATAACATTTGATGTGATAGAAACACAGTAATAACATTTGGTGTGATAGAAACACAGTAATAACATTTGATGTGATAGAAACACAGTAATAACATTTGATGTGATAGAAACACAGTAATAACATTTGAATGCACTTTTGAAGAGAACGAACCCTGTTCACTCCACAATTTTTGATCTGGCATACTCTGCAGAAAACACAGTCGAGTGTCACTTGACAGGCACCCACAAGGAAATCAGAAAAGAAGACGCCCAAAACAGACATAGAAACTGAAGGATGCCGTATTATCCTGGAAAGCCATAAACAAAATGGCCACATACTGGGGAAAGGGGCAGATAACTTCAAGGAATAAGCAAACAAACTATGGGACTTCTATTAATAATGTCAATGCTAGCATTGTTACAAATTCCTTTTCTGGATTCTGAGCAGAGAATATTGAGTTTTTCTAAGGAACGGTAAGAGAAGCAATAAAGTCAATGAATTTGTTCAATAAATAGATAATGTTACAAGGATTAAGAGCTTCCGTAAACAACAACAAAATATTACCAAACACAGGATTCGAACCACACACTCTTATTTCTTATGGCACCCGTTGCATAGCCAAACAATATGAGCATTTTCTAGATTCTCAAACTCTCGTTGTGTGACGACATGATTAGTACTAATATTCTCTACAAACCATGTCTTTAAATCAGGGGTTCTCATACATTTTTTGAAAGGGCAGCACTTAACAGGATGCTCATTTTTCCTTGCACCTCTCACCAAAATTGTTATATGTAAAAAATACATTATTTTTCACAATTTTCTATAAATATTATTAAATATGTTTGATATAAAATATAAATCTATTTTACTAAATAAAATCTAGAAAAATTTTACAAAATTATTTTTGCTTTTGTACATATTTTTTGAAATATTGCATCACATGTAACCATTGATATAAGCTAAATCCAGAAAACCACCATCGCTTCTATTTTTAATATTAACTAATTAAGAAAACCACCATCGCTTCTATTTTGAATATAAACTAAATCAGAAAACCACCATCGCCTCTATTTTTCAATATTAACTAATTAAGAAAACCACCATCGCTTCTATTTTGAATATAAACTAAATCAGAAAACCACCATCACTTCTATTTTTGAATATTCTTCTCGCCCTAGTGGTTACCGGCCCAAATTTGGGGTGTAAAGAATAGAACCACTGTTACCTGCCACGCATGTCATAAGAGGCGACTCAGGAGGTTTGGCTGAAATTGGATACATGTGTCCTAAGCGTGTAGAAGTCTATGCGTTTTGGGGCCTATCAAACCAATGTGCAATGTATACACGTTCTTGGCAAAGATCAAACATATCACAAAGAGTGATTAAAATTGGTCATAAAGAACGAACATAAAGAAGATGAAGAAGAAGAATATTCTTCTAAATTTGGAATTCTCATTTTTAGTATTCCTACTGCGCCAACCATTCTTCATTACTACAATCAGGCAGTGCATCTCATCATTTGTCAATCACTGTTTTATATGGTTGTTTATACACTTAATATATTAAATCATACTCACTACTTTTGATGTCATCAATGATTGATTGATTGATTGACTGATTGATTGATAGGGCCATCATCATTGCACTTTGGTGAGTAAGCTTGTGTGCTCCGATCGCTTTCTTACACAGGAAGACCTCAGTGGCAGTGCACATACTCCGTAGCATCGGTTTAAAAAGAACAATAAAGGATTGATTGGTTTATGAGAGACAAGTCAGGGAATGACTAAGATTGCTGTGGCAACACGACACTAAGGAAGCCTTGAACTTGATGAGGGTCAGGAAAACTGATGCCCTGAGAATGAGATTCTCTCAGGAAGATACATCATAGGGATGTTCTGCAGAGGACATGCTACTTTTAAATGATATCTATACAAGAGCTTGACAATGGAACTTGCTGCATATCCTTTACAGGACATAGACATCAACCTCAGAAATACGAGTCGTTCGTTCTCTAAGCACCACTTATACTTTCAGTAGTTTGCCGTTGCTTTCTGAATGGTGAGATCTATTTTTACCAGTTCCTAAAAATATACTGGAACAAATTTGTTTCAAAATTTCCCGCTGCAAAGTTTGAACCAGGAACTCTTGTGTTGTGATTGAGCTCACTACCGCTACGTCACAGACTCCCATGAGAGAATAGTAGTCTCTTATTAGTTTTTTAGTTGCATTTTTCCAACTGTACAATCATTTCTTTTCCTTATGTTTATTTTGTTTTATTTTCTTTGTAAAGACCTTTTGTTCGAAATGTTGATTTTTTTAAATATTGTATTTTGTTTAATCTACCTTACTTTTTTATTTTGCTTTTTTCATCTTTGGTACATCATTTTAATGAAATTGTTGTCACAGAAAACTAATGAAGATAAAATGGAATGAATTCAGAAGAAATTATGAAACCAGAGAAAAATAATGAAGATAAAATGGAACGAATTCAGAAATTATGAAATCAGAGAAATGTGATCAACCACTAGTAATAACTGTTATAAGAAGGAGAATATGGAGATATGTCAGACATACCTTGAGAAGAAATGATCAAATAATACCAAAGCAGGCATTGAAGTGGGAGGTAAGGAGTTAAAAAGAGAGGATGTCCTGCCTAGGAAACCCTGAAATGAACTTTGCTGAAAGAGGCAAGAAATATCGGACTCAACTCCATGGAAGAGATTAAGCGAATTGCCCAGGACAGAGCGGTACAAAGAAATTACTTGCATGCCCTATGTAATGTATACCGATATGAGAGGAATATAAATATATATATATATTTACAACAGCTTGTTAACTTAACGTAACTCACTATTATTTCTAAGACCATGGGATTTATAATGACGAAGTCATATTTCAAACACAGCAAATGTGTAAAGTTCATCGACCTTCCACATACACACAATATTTTGTAGTGTGCTGTTCACCCCTTCATGCCATGCAAAGCATTCTACTTTTGTATTTGTTTACCAAAATGATGTCCTTTTAATAACTGCACTTTCTTTCAACAAGTTTCTTCTTGTGTACATACAGATATTTCATGTGTATTTTGTATGCCTCTGTACTTGCTACACACAATTGTAATAAATTCATAATTTCTACAGTTGGTTTTCACAGTTGATGTTGGGTTATTTTTCCGTGTTAATGTGTTGTTAATTTGTCTTTGAATGCAATGCTACAGACGAGTACTTAGATTATCATAGACAGAGAAGAGGACAAATGTTTCTGCTCTGAAACAGCTTGATGTTAAAGAGAGGTGGTTATTGAAGAACATAAAAACAATGAAAGTTTTCGGACCCATCAAACGACATGAGTGCATGGAGAAGATAATTTTGGAGGGAGTGGTGCCTGCACGAAGAATGAAAGGAAGACATAGAAGACGATCTGAGAATGACTGCTGCTGACGCCGGTTAATTTGCACAGAAATTATTCATGGCTACTATCAATGGAGAGATAATGAGCAGAAGGTGGCGATGGATAGGCACACACTGAGGAAACCCTGACATCATCGCGAGACAGGTCTCGGATGGAACCCCAGGGCAATAAAAGTAAGGGAAGACCCAGAAACACCTGGAGACGGGAGTTAGAGATGGAACGCAAAAAAACGGGAGAGAGTGGCGAGATCTGGAAAAGATGGCCTTGGATAGGCGAGCTTGGAAGGCCTTGATTGCGGACCTATGCTTCCCTAGAGGCGAAGGGTGAAGAAGAAGAATGTCAATGGAGCCAAGTTCCTGAAGGGACAAGTCGCTTGATGATGATGATGGTGTTGATATGTCAGTCATGAGAGACGCGATAGTGTAGTTGTTAGTGAACTTGCTTCCTAGGCTAGTAGTCCCGGGTTCAATTCCACAGTGGGCGTAGGCATTATTTTCTGACTGTAACGGTTCTCATGTCAACCCAGCCTCAAATAGGTACCAGGAAAAGGCTCTCATGTCAACCCAGCCTCAAATAAGTACCAGGAAAAGGCTCTCATGTCAACCCAGCCTCAAATAGGTACCAGGAAAAGGCTCTCATGTCAACCCAGCCTCAAATATGTAGCAGGAAAAGGCTCTCATGTCAACCCAGCCTCAAATAGGTACCCGGAAAATTACTGGAAAGTAAAGGCAGTTGGCGCGGTCCATCACCCATCGTGTAAAGACTGTCAATGAAAAATACGGTCCTAACACTTTATTATCATGTGATATAAAAAAGTGTTCCTTTACTTTTCGAATGTCGGTCACAATGAAAGACAACAAGATAAATGATCAGAAAGTCGTCTTGTATCTTGAACGGAAGTTTTGCAACTGTCAAACAGATTTAGTTATTCAATAGTTCATATTTGTTCCAAAAATAACTGCTACATTGGAATCAAGACCGTGGATGAATCAAATACAAAACACCAGACACTCACCTTCAGCTTTGTCCCTAAGTCATTCTGGGGTGAAAGGTAATGAGAGAGCAGATGGACTGGCGAACAATGCTGCAATCGAGAATGTTTCTTATATGGACGAAAACGACATCAGCAATGCTCTAAGAGAAAACATACGCTCTGAAGATTTCAACGAAGATAAAGGATATTTTCTATCTCGGTTGCGCAAGTTATGCATACCAATAGGTGCGACAAGACGGGGAAACCATGAGACAAACCCCAGTAGATACATCAACCAAGTTACCGACACAGGACGGGAGTTGTTAGTCTAAATCAGCATTTCCCAAAGTAAGAGGTACCGCCAGCTCCCAGTGGACGCGTTCTGGAGGGTGATAGTGGGTTCAAAAGTAACACTACAGTATACATCTCAATACAACATAAGAACTACGTGTATAATAGTTTGTCCTCACATAGAACTACTACAATATACATCTCAAATACAACATAAGAACTACGTGTATAATAGTTTGTCCTACATAACTCACAATATACATCTCAAATACAAATAAAACTACGTGTATAATAGTTTAAGTTATACTTGAACACTGCAGTATACATCTCAAATACAACATAAGAATTAACAATAGTTTAATCAAACTCATCAAATAAACGTATCAATGCAAATATAACATTCCCAAATATAGTTCAACTCAACTTAAATTTATACTTCTTTTTCACCCTTCACCCCTATGGAGGCATAGATTTACAATCAAGGTTTTCCAAGCTCTTCTATCTAATGCGATCTTGTTCAGATCTCTCCATATTTTCTTGCATTCTGTCGCCAACACCCACCTCCATGTATTTCTGGGTCTTTCCTTACCTCTATTACCGTGGGGGTTCCATCGGAGGGCCTGTCTCATGGTGCTGTCAAGGGTCTCTTCGTGTGTGCGTCCTACCCATCGCCACCTTCTGTTCCTTATTTCTTGTACCATCTGCCGTTGTCTCTCTCTATCCCACAGTACCCTGTTTGTGGTCCTGTCATACTATCTGTCGTTGTCTCGCTCTATCCCACAGTGCCCTGTTTGGGATCCTGTCATACCATATGTCGTTGTCTCGCTCTATCCCACAGTGCCCTGTTTGGGATCCTGTCATACCATCTGTCGTTGTCTCGCTCTATCCCACAGTACCCTGTTTGTGGTCCTGCCATACCATCTGTCGTTGTCTCTCTCTATCCCACAGTACCCTGTTTGTGGTCCTGTCATACTATCTGTCGTTGTCTCGCTCTATCCCACAGTACCCTGTTTGTGGTCCTGTCATACCATCGCAGATGGAGTATCCTACACATATATCTATTGATGAATGTCGGCACCTTTCTTGCATTCCCCTTAATTGTTATCCATGTCTCCGCTCCAGACAGAAGGATGCATTTATATTACTTTCACTAAACCACATCTCAACAAAAATAATTCAGGTCCCAAGGTATGAACATATCAGCTGGAATTTTTATCTTAGTTCTATTGAAACTCTCATCTCGTCACGTAACCAAAGTCATCACTATCAGATTCATTGTTAACCATTTGATTCACATATTTATCATCTGTGGAGAAAGAGAAAAACTACTTCTGCCCTTTGTCCCAAGGGTTCAAATTAATTTCCCACCAAGTTTCAATACCATGTATACATTTTGTTTCTGCATCAATACTCAACAATCCTTAGCATTTAAAACATGTTGTCAAAGACATGTTTGTTATTAGCACCAATATTAAACAGGTAAACAACAACAAATCTATCGGAAGTGTCTTCACATCTGATATTAAAGACTAGATAGAGAGATCAAAACTAGAATCCAGCAAGCCAACAACATTACATACCAACTTACTCCAATCTTGAAACACCCAGTAATTCCTGTGGGAACTAAAAGACAAATTATAACTGCAATTGTCATACCAACAATATGCTACCATTGCCAGTACGACCTCATCCAGTCATTGCAAAGTAGTAAATGCTCTTTAGTGTAGATTTAAGCCAAAATATACGGCATTAAATGCTCATTAAAGAGTGTTTATCATACTATGCAAAAGGAACACTGCACTCAGTCAGCAAAGGCTGCAGTAAAAAATGCCCTTTGGCGTAGATCCAAGGGTTAACCGGATCATTAAAGAGATCTTGTACACTTGAAGGGAAGGGACGTGTGAGAAACTGGCTGTCAGCAAGACAGACTCAAAACATTTCCCATAGGAGCAAAGCGAAAGCCCTGACCTAAACGTATATGGTACATACACAAGTAGGGGCCTAATTTCAACAAGGGTTCAACGTTAGTCGTTCTTGTCAAAGATCAATTATATTTCACAATAAGAATGATCAAATTGATCGCACCAAGAACGAACGCGAAGAAGAAGAAACTACCACTGCCAAACATAGACACTGACAAAAGAACAAGAAAGGAAAATTATCACATGTGAAATGAGATGCTTGAGGAAAGCGGTAAATAAAACAAAATGAGACCATATAAGAAATGAAGAAAGTAGACGGTCATAACAAAAACATGTTGTTAGAGTCATTGAAAAACAGAGACTCAAATGGTTTTGCCACTTGGTGAGAATATACCCGCCTACACCAGCTGCAAGATAGTACAACCTGCAAATGAAATTATCAAGAGGAAGGGGCAGACCAAGAAAAAGATTGACTAATGGAGCTACATAAATCTTAAAACTCCACAATATCACAGCATATCATGCGACCGAGCGTGCACTATCTCTGAAACCAATCACCAGTTAAACGTGCGACGAATAACGGGGCGTTAAACAGCAGAGAAAGACAGAAATGAAAGAAGAAGGATAAATCCATGAAAATTAAAGATGCCATCAAAGGTTCAATTCAGGTACACAAACACGACACGTAAACTACGAGAAAATAACCCTGTTACAGTTTCTTATACTCTTAAAGTAATAATTGGTGACTTCTACAGTTAAGTTGTTCCATTTGTCCATGAGGAACGTCGATTGTCTCTACAGGGAAGAAACACAATATGGCTGGCGTTCTGTAGCCAGGTTAGAATTAAACACAGATTGACTGGCGTCATGTAGTCTTCGAGAAGAATGAAAATATGTTAACTTTCATTCTTCAGACCAGTGTTTCCAAAGTAGGGCCCATGCCCCTAGGAGGGGGTTTGATTGTTAATGAGGGAATTTGATTGTTAAGGGGGGCGCATCTCTTTGGCTGTATCAAGCGCAAGGATATCACTAAATGTAAGTAATAAATAATTACTAAAATCTCTATATATAAATATGTCATTAAAATGATTTCGTACTTGAATTTCTTTTCCCATTAAATTTTTTTAATTTACTTACTGTGTTTCCTCAACAATTTCCTAGTGATTTCTTCCTAAAACCTATCATTTAAGTTTCTTCAGTTAACGATTCAATTTTTGAAAATTAAAAATGATGTATATGTTATATAGGGGCATACGAATTTTAGAAAGGCTTAGGTGGGGCATGGCAAAGAAAAAGGTTGGGAAACATTGCTTTAGACAATGAGAAGAATGAAACATTGCTTAAACAATGAGAAGAATGAAACATTGCTTTAGACAATGAGAAGAATGAAACATTGCTTTAGACAATGAGAAGAATGAAACATTGCTTAGACAATGAGAAGAATGAAACATTGCTTTAGACAATGAGAAGAATGAAACATTGCTTTAGACAATGAGAAGAATGAAACATTGCTTAAACAATGAGAAGAATGAAACATTGCTTTAGACAATGAGAAGAATGAAACACTGCTTTAGACAATGAGAAGAATGAAACACTGCTTTAGACAATGAGAAGAATGATTGCGTTGGACAATGAGAAGAATGAAACATTGCGTTAGACAATGAGAAGAATGAAACATTGCGTTAGACAATGAGAAGAATGAAACATTGCGTTAGACAATGAGAAGAATGAAACATTGCGTTAGACAATGAGAAGAATGAAACATTGCTTTAGACAATGAGAAGAATGAAAAACAGGTTGACTACAGAAGTCAGTCTGAGAATGTCATGGAAAGAACCCGAAGAAAATGCAAGCCGAAACTAAAGATGTTTGCTTAAATAGTTTAAATATTACATCTTCGCTACAAAGTAATAGCAAATCTCTGCTGGTGGACATAAAAAAAACGCTTTAAAGACGCTCTTAAAGCAGAGCTAACTAACACTAATGGACCTGCGGACTCAGGTAAGAATTATGGGAAATCAGACCACAACTACACCACGTGACCTCGCATTCCAGTATTGTTGTATATAGACGAATTCATTTTAAAATCAATACAAAATGCTAAATCAAAGTTATATTATGCAACAAGTTAAGTTTAACAATAAGGAATATCAATATTATAAATATTTTCACCAATAAATAACCATAGATTCACAGAATTGAGTAAAATTTCAAAACAACTTGCAGTGTTCTATTAAACATATATATTTATATATATATATATACTCTAGCCCCCAACAAACTAGGTATGGGTTTTCCCGTTAGTTATCAGGCCCAGTTATCTGTGTTCAGAGTAACTCTGAAATGCTTCCATATAGACACCATGTGCTGGGAATCCCTTGCACAAGATCGTCAAATGTGGCGCTGTAACAACACAAGAAGGAACTCTCATGCTAGAATCATCATGCCTTAGGCACAGAAAATAACTGTGCAAAAGACAAAACACACAACACCCACATGTCAACAGTGATCATGTATGTCCCACCTGTGGTAGGAAATTGTGTTCTATGATTGGACTCTACAGTCACCTCCACATACACAGAGCGATGCAACAGCACACGTCTGAGACTGCTGTCATCATCGCTTCGATAGACAGTTATTATTACTAGACTTACACTTACTGATTCAGTCCAAAAACTAGTTTATATATGGTTATTCTTAAGCAAATGTAGAAGAAGAAGAATATGAGGACGAAGAAAAAGTGGAAGAAGAGATAAATTCACTGTGCATTAGAAAACTGTTTATTTAGAGAGATGTGGGTTGCGCTGAGAGATGTTTCATATTTAGAGAGATGTGGGTTGCCTGCAGAGATTTTTTCATATTTAGAGAGATGTGAGGTTGCGCTGTGAAATGTTTTCATATTTAAAAGATGTGGGTTGCGCTGTGGGAATGTTTCATATTTAGAAAATGTGGGTTGCTGCAGAGATGTTTTCATATTTAGAGAGATATGGTTACGCGGGAGATATTTTCATATTTAGAGAGATATGGTTACTGCAGGAGATGTTTTCATATTTAGAAAATGTGGGTTGCGCTGCAGAGATGTTTCATATTTAGAAGATGTGGGTTGCCTGCAGAGATATTTTCATATTTAGAGAGATGTGGGTTGCTGCAGAATGTTTTCATATTTAGAGAGATGTGGTTGCCTGCAGAGATGTTTTCATATTTAGAGAGTGTGGGTTGCGCTGCAGGAGATGTTTCATATTTAGAGAGATGTGGGTTGCGCTGCAGAATGTTTCATATTTAGAGATGTGGGTTGCGCTGCAGAGATGTTTTCATATTTAGAGATATGGTTGCCTGCAGGAGATGTTTTCATATTTAGAGAGATGGGTTGCGCTGCAGGAGATGTTTTCATATTTAAAAGATGTGGGTTGCGCTGTAGGAAATGTTTTCATATTTAGAAAATGTGGGTTGCTGCAGAGATGTTTTCATATTTAGAGATGTAGGTTACGCTGCGGGAGATGTTTTCATATTTAGAGAATGTGGGTTGCGCTGCAGAGATGTTTTCATATTTAGAGATGTGGGTTGCGCTGTAGAAATGTTTTCATATTTAGAGAATGTGGGTTGCCTGCAGGAGATGTTTCGTATTTAGAGATATAGGTTACGCTGCAGGAGATGTTTTCATATTTAGAGATATAGGTTACGCTGCAGGAGATGTTTTCGTATTTAGAGAGTGTGGGTTGCGCTGCAGAGATGTTTTCATATTTAAAAGATGTAGGTTGCGCTGCAGAGATGTTTCATATTTAGAGAGTGGGTTGCTATAGGAGATGTTTTCATATTTAAAAGATGTGGGTTACGCTGCGGGAGATGTTTTCATATTTAGAAGATGTGGTTGCCTGTAGAAATGTTTCATATTTAGAGAGATAGGGTTGCTGCAGAGAGTGTTTTCATATTTAGAAGATGTGGGTTGCCTGCGGGAGATGTTTTCATATTTAGAGAGATATGGGTTGCGCTGCAGAGATGTTTTCATATTTAGAAGATGTGGGTTGCGCTGCAGAGATGTTTTCATATTTAGAGATGTGGGTTGCGCTGTAGGAAATTTTTTCATATTTAGAGAATGTGGGTTGCGCTGCAGAGATGTTTTCGTATTTAGAGATGATAGGTTACGCTGCAGGAGATGTTTTCATATTTAAAAGATATGGTTACGTTTTGCAGAGATGTTTTCGTATTTAGAAGATGTGGTTGCGCTGCAGAAGATGTTTTCATATTTAGAGAGATGTGGTTCCCTGCAGAGATGTTTTCATATTTAAAAGATGTAGGTTGCCTGCAGAGATGTTTTCATATTTAGAGAGATGTGGGTTGCTGCAGAGATGTTTTCATATTAGAGATGAGGTTCGCTGCAGAGATGTTTTCATATTTAGAGATGTGGTTCCCTTTGCGGGAGATGTTTTCATATTTAGAGATGTGGGTTGCGCTGCAGAGATGTTTCATATTTAGAAGATGTGGTTGGCTGTAGAAATGTTTCATATTTAGAGAGATGTGGTTGCGCTGCGGGAGATGTTTTCGTATTTAGAGAGATATAGGTTACGCTGCAGGAGATGTTTTCATATTTAGAGATATAGGTTACGCTGCAGGAGATGTTTCGTATTTAAGAGATGTGGGTTTGCGCTGCGGGAGATGTTTTCATATTTAGAAGATGTAGGTTGCCTTGCAGAGATGTTTTCATATTTAGAAGAGTGTGGGTTGCGCTGGGGAGATGTTTCGTATTTAGAGAGATGTGGGTTGCTGCAGAGATGTTTCATATTTAGAAGATATGGGTTACGCTGCAGGAGATGTTTTCTATTTAGAAGATATAGGTTGCGCTGCAGAGATGTTTTCATATTTAGAGATGTGGGTTGCGCTGCAGAGATTTTTTCATATTTAGAGAGATGTAGGTTGCCTGCAGAGATGTTTTCATATTTAGAAGATGTGGGTTGCGCTGAGAGATGTTTTCATATTTAGAAGATGTGGGTTGCTGCGGAGATGTTTCATATTTAGAGATGTGGGTTGCTGCAGAGATGTTTCATATTTAGAGATGTGGTTGCGCTGCAGAGATGTTTCATATTTAGAGAGATGTGGAGTTGCGCTGAAATGTTTTCATATTTAGAGATGTGGTTGCGCTGCAGAGATATTTTCGTATTTAAGAGATATGATTAGCTGCAGGAGATGTTTTCATATTTGAGAGATATGGTTACGCTGCAGAGATGTTTCGTATTGAGAGATGTGGTTGCCTGCAGAGTGTTTTCATATTTGAGAGATGTAGGTTGCCTGCAGAGATGTTTTCATATTTAGAAGATGTAGGTTGCGCTGCAGAGATGTTTTCGTATTTAGAGAGATGTAGGTTGCCTGCAGAAATGTTTTCATATTTAGAGATGTGGTTGCGCTGCAAATGTTTCATATTTAGAGATGTGGGTTGCTGCAGAAGTGTTTTCATATTTAGAGATATGGTTACCTGCAGGAGATGTTTCATATTTAAAAGATGTGGGTTGCCTGCAGAAATGTTTTCATATTTAGAAGATATAGGTTGCGCTGCGGGAGATGTTTTCATATTTAGAAAATGTGAGGTTGCGCTGTAGAAATGTTTTCATATTTAAAAGATGTGGGTTGCGCTGCAGAGATGTTTTCATATTTAGAGAATTTGGGTTGGCTGCAGAGATGTTTTCATATTTAGAAAATTTAGAGTTGCTGCAGGAGATGTTTTCATATTTAGAGAGATTTGGGTTGCGCTACAGGAGGTGTTGTCATATTTAGAAGATATAGGTTGCCTGAAAGAGATGTTTTCATATTTAGAGAGATGTGGGTTGCGCTACAGGAGGTGTTGTCATATTTAGAAGATGTAGGTTGCGCTGTGAAATGTTTCATATTTAGAGATGTAGGTTGCGCTGCAGAGATGTTTCATATTTAGAGATTTAGGTTGCGCTGCAGAGATATTTTCATATTTAAAAGATTTAGGTTGCGCTGCAGAGATGTTTCATATTTAGAGATGTGGTTGCGCTGCAGAGATGTTTTCATATTTAGAGATGTGGTTGCGCTGCAGAAATGTTTTCATATTTAGAGAGATATGGGTTACGCTGCAGGAGATGTTTTCATATTTAAAAGATGTGGTTGCGCTGCAGAAATGTTTTCATATTTAGAGAGATATGGGTTGCGCTGCAGGAGATGTTTTCATATTTAGAGAGATGTGGGTTGCGCTGTAGGAAATGTTTTCATATTTAGAGATGTAGGGTTGCGCTGCAGGAGATGTTTTCATATTTAGAGAGATTTGGGTTGCGCTGCAGAGATATTTTCATATTTAAAAGATTTAGGTTGCTGTGCAGAGATGTTTCATATTTAGAGATGTGGTTGCTGCAGAGATGTTTTCATATTTGAGAGATGTGGGTTGCGCTGCAGAAATGTTTTCATATTTAGAGATATGGTTACGCTGCAGGAGATGTTTTCATATTTAGAAGATGTGGGTTGCGCTGCAGAAATGTTTTCATATTTAGAGAGATATGGTTGCGCTGCAGAGATGTTTTCATATTTAGAAGATGTGGGTTGCTGTGAAATGTTTTCATATTTAGAGAGATTTAGGTTGCGCTGCAGGAGATGTTTTCATATTTAGAGAGATTTGGGTTGCGCTGCAGAGATGTTTTCATATTTAGAATTTAGGTTGCGCTGCAGAGATGTTTTCATATTTAGAGATTTGGGTTGCCTACAGGAGGTGTTGTCATATTTAGAGAGTATGGTTGCGCTGCGGGAGATGTTTCATATTAGAGATGTGGGTTGCGCTACAGGAGGTGTTGTCATATTTAGAGAGATGTGGGTTGCGCTGTAGGAAATGTTTTCATATTTAGAGAAATGTGGGTTGCGCTGCAGAGATGTTTTCATATTTAGAGATTTGGGTTGCCTGCAGAGATATTTTCATATTAAAGAGATTTAGGTTGCGCTGCAGAGATGTTTTCATATTTAAGAGATTTGGGTTCCTACAGAGGTGTTGTCATATTTAGAGAATATGGGTTGCCTGCAGAGATGTTTTCATATTAGAGAGATGTGGGTTGCTACAGGAGTGTTGTCATATTAGAAGATATAGGTTGCGCTGCAGGAGATGTTTTCATATTTAGAGATGTGGGTTGCGCTAAGGAGGTGTTGTCATATTTAGAAGATGTGGGTTGCTACAGGAGATTTTTTCATATTTAGAAGATGTGGGTTGCCTGCAGAGATATTTTCATATTTAAACAGATGTGGTTGCGCTGCAGAGATATTTTCATATTTAGAAGATGTGGTTGCGCTATAGGAGATGTTTTCATATTTAGAGAGATGTAGTTCGCTCATTAGATGTTTCATATTTAGAGTGTGTTGCTTGTGTTTCAAACCGCGGCAAACAGTTTGAAACAAATTTGTTCCGCTGCTTTTTATGAACGGAAAAAAATAGACCTCCCCTTTTCACCGATTTTCATTCATCTGTAGAAATCTCACATGTAGAATATATAGCTTGTGCTGTATATGAACTGTCAAACATAGAATGGATATACAATATGAGGTCAACGTAGGTGTGAAGCGTGGACATTTAATAAAGCAGTGGAAAAACATATATCTGTTTATGAATATAAGCGTTACAGAAGAGTCCTCCGCATATCTTGGACAGAGAAGAGTCCTCCGCATATCTTGGACAGAGAAGAGTCCTCCACATATCTTGGACAGAGAGAAAAACAAAAAGATCTATTCAGAATGAACTAAAAACTGCTGATGCTACAAATAAGAAAGAGAAAATTGAGATATTTTGGACATATTAAAAAGACATGAAGGGCTGAGAAGACCATCATGGAAGAAGGCATACCAGCAAAGAGAAGAAGAGGAAGACCACGGAAGATGGATTCAGGATGTAACTGATGGTTTGAACATGACGGCTGCAGACGCAGGACATCTGGCCTATGAGAAAGAAATTCCGGAGGACTGTTGGGGTGGTAAAGTTCTGCTCAGGACAAACTATCTGTTGATGGTGATGATGATGAGAGTATATAGCTGTGCTGTAAAAAATATATCCTAGATTTATTAATAAATTGTTGCCATGTAAAAAAATATATCCTAGATTTATTAATAAATTGTTGCCATGTACCATGTAAAAAAATATATCCTAGATTTATTGATAAATTGTTGCCATGTAAAAAAATATATCCTAGATTTATTGATAAATTGTTGCCATGTAAAAAAATATATCCTAGATTTATTGATAAATTGTTGCCATGTAAAAAAATATATCCTAGATTTATTGATAAATTGTTGCCATGTAAAAAATTATATCCTAGATTTATTGATAAATTGTTGCCATGTAAAAAAATATATCCTAGATTTATTGATAAATTGTTGCCATGTGAAAAAATATATCCTAGATTTATTGATAAATTGTTGCCATGTGAAAAAATATATCCTAGATTTATTGATAAATTGTTGCCATGTGAAAAAATATATCCTAGATTTAGTGATAAATAATTGCCATGTGAACAAATATATCCTAGATTTAGTGATAAATTGTTGCCATGTGAAAAGGTACATACTAGACAAGTTTCATACACATGTTGACTTAATAATAAGAAAAATATTGAGTATATTTTGTTTAAATATTACAAGAGATCACTGTACGTTATCATCTACTACTTGATCTACTATTGCCTTCTTGTCGTTTGTTGCTTTTATGAACATATCTGGTAGTGGCTTCCCTTTAGAGTCGGATAAAGTCAACAGCGCCACCACAGAAATAATCTGAAGACCCCACAGAAGTAGGAACGCTCCATATATGGGCATATGTTCTTTCGGAATCAGAAAAGGGGCAATCAGTGACCCAATTCTCCCCAAGGCATTACAATAACTGTACGCCATAGTTCTGACGCCTGTAGGAAAAGTTCAATTCCCAGTACAACGGCTGGACCCATGCAGCGTCTGAAAACATGTTGCTCAGAGAAAATACTAGAGAAGGGATTTTTTTACCATCTTCAGAAGCCAACAAATTCACCGCAGCAACAGTAAAAGAACATAAACTGGATAAAAAGAGGAACAATGCACAGACATATTTTCTACCCATTTTTGTTATAATTATAGGAACTAGAAGTCGCACTGGGAATGATAGAAAAGTGTACAGAAAAAGTTGAGAAAAAATCCCAGAGAGGACTGAAGACCAAAACCAATCATATAATTAGCTAAAGCAATTGTAAACCAGATCATTCCAAGAATGGTGCTATTTCTTCTGACATTTTAGAAAAATATCAAGATACGAGTAATTCGATCTATCATGCATGTTTTTCTTCTCTGCTCCTGCCACCATCTTTATAATATTTGTGTCGGGTACAGGTCTCCTGTTTAGCCGAGCTATCTTCTTCACAACTGTGTCTGCCTGGTCAAGTTTTCCATGAACTGTCAAGAACCTCAAGCTCTCTGGGAGCCAAATGACAGGTAAAAACGCCATCAAAGATATAATGGCTGTAGCGATGTGAATATGTCTCCAGTTCTTGAGAGCTACCACACATACACCAAATGTAAGTGTTGCAAGGTTCCAGAATGGAAATGTTCCTACACAACCCTCCACCATCCTGGAATGAACTCAAAGTGTAAACGCAACAGATGTTAGAATACCCCCAGATCCAAATCCAATAAGAATCGTATGACAGCATACATCTTCCACGAAACTGAAAATTGCAATCAAGTTGAATTTACAACTAGTATTGCAGCACTACCATGGACACTGAATTTTCGTCCAAACCTGTCTCCTACGTAACCACTGCAGAATGTCCCATTAGAGCACCAACCGTCTGGATTGAGAAGATAGAAGGCGCTACCCAGTATTCACTACAAACTAAACCCCACTCAGTAACAATGGTTGACGCCTCGTCATTGAATGTCCAATTTGTACACAGTTGCATTGCTTCGCAAGAAGACCCGGATGTTTCGTTGTCAATGAAGCTATAAACATCGTGATTGGTTGATATATTTATATTATTAAAATATTCCAAAGTTTCCGTTGTATTCAATATTAGTTTGTCGTGACATTTCCATCAGGATTATAACTTCCAAAATCATGAAATATACCAACAGGAGGAAGAAACGGAAAATATGCCAGAGGGAAGAAGATGAATTGAAATCGTTCGCATTCACCAAGCGACTTGAAAAGCGTGTCAATGGTATGTGCCCTGTGAAAAAAAAAAGTTATACTCAATATTGTTTTGGTTTATAGATTATTCAGAACAAAACTATCATTCAATATTGTGTTTGTTGATTACATAATACAGAATAAAAGCCCACATTCAATATTGTGTTTGTTGATTACATAATACAAAATAAAAGCCCACATTCAATATTGTGTTTGTTGATTAAATAATACATAATAAAAGCCCACATTCAATATTGTGTTTGTTGATTAGATAATACAGAATAAAAGCCCACATTGATTAATGTGTATACACACATTGTCTGATTCACTGTCTTATGTCAAACCAATCTGATGTATCTTACTGCCGCCATTTGATCATTATAAAGTTATGTTATAATCTGTATTAAATGTAATAGAAATCCCATTTCTTCCATTATTTTCCACAATTCATGATGCTCTACACAATCAAATGCCTTTGAGTAGTCAAATAAAGCATGAGTATAGATCTACATTATACTCTCTAGATATTTATATAATTGTTCTCATGTTAAATGTGTGATCGCGTATGCTTCAGCTCCGTCTACTAAATTCAACTTTTGATATACAGAGTTATTTTCCAATTATGAGGTCTTCCAATAATTAGTTTTAGTAAGATTTATGCTTATCCGATGCGTGGCAAATCAATGCCACTATTCTATGTTTAGTGCATAATTTAGTGTTTCTCCATTTTAGGTATTGGAATATATATTGATCTTTTCCAATCCTTTGACCATATTTCTATTTCCCATATCTTTTTACATAACGCATATCTTTCTATGATTTGTTCTACTTCGACAAACTCTGCTGAAAAATTATCAAATCTAGTTCATTTTTCTGTCTTCGAGTTTTTTAAAATTGTCCCTTCAATTTCCTCTAATGATGGTTCCAGCCATTTCTCTGTGATTATTTTAGTGTTTGCTGTATTCTCCTTTTCGTCTCTGTCATAAACATTTTGCTGCAATATTCGTTCCATCTTTAGAGTATGTCTTCTTGTTCTATTTGAGTTCTTCCAATCCTGTCTTTTATTACATTTAGTTTTAGTTTGAAAGTTATTGATATTGATTGTATTTATTTAAACATTTCCTGCTCTATCCCTTTCTTCTTGTGTCTTTCTAAACTTTCACAACGGTCTTTTAGGTACTGTTTTTTATTTCTTTCTACGTTCTTTTTTACTGCTTTTGTTATCTTTTTTTGCAAGTTATCCTATTTTCTTCCTTCACTATTCCCTGTGCCATTTTCTCTCTATCTGTTGTAACAACACTAGTGTATCATTTGAAATCCACTCATTCTTTCCATCTGTTCTTTGTGGAACCATATCTTTAGCTGACGACAATAAGATATCTCTAGCATGTGTGGTCAACTGATCTGGTGTCATCTCTTCTTGAACTGTCATCAGTATTTCAAATATGTTCATTACTTCTACTACATATTCCTCTGGTACATTTTTAATGGTCAAAACGTACTGGTTTTAGTGTTTTTCTTCTCTAATTTTCTGTGTTTATATTTTAACATCACCATTAATAGTTTGTGCTTACTTCCACAGTCTGCACTAGGCAGGGTTTAGGTTGTTGTTATATGTGGTCTCCTTCTCTATTGTATTGTTATATAATCTATTTGATTTTAATCTTCCGTCTGTGACCTCCACCTTCTAGGATGTTGTTATATGTGGTCTCCATCTCAATTGTATTGTTATATAATCTATTTGATTTTTAATCTTCCCGTCTGGTGACCTCCACCTTCTAGGATGTTGTTGGAACATTGTGTTTGCTATCACCAGAACATTTTCGATACAAAAAGTTATCAGTTTGTCCCTTGCCTCATTTCTACTTCATATGCTGTGCTTTCCTACTATTTGTTTTTCCTTCTCTTGTTCTTTCGTTGCCAACTTTAGCATTGAAATCTTCTATTATTACTAAGATGTCCTTTTGCTACCTTTTGTAAACTGTTTCCAGTAGAATGCTTTACAATTTCATCTATATCTTCTTCTTCTTCTACTTTTGCTGTTCGTGTACATATTTGTAGAAATATAATGTTTCTTGTTACGTCCGGTAACGTTCATGATTCAATTACATCATCAATTGTGAGCACCTCACGGTGCTGCGGGTTGTGAACTGCCGATGAGATCTTGTTGTGTAAGACAGAGAATAGATCACACATAGTTAATCACCGTAGTGCAATGATGCTGGTCGTATCAATCAATCAATCAATCAATCAATCAATTGTGTTCGAGATGACAGTGAAGTATGTACTAAAAGATTGGCATGGGTCAGCTCTGACGGTCTCTCATGTGACCAATCAGATTTGAGACTACGCTACACTATATATATACAGCTCACTAGATGTAGTACTACAATGGCAGATTTTCTGTTTACAAAATGGTATCGGTAGAAAATCTGTGTTTACATAGAATAGAGGGACTGGGATGGTATGATAAGATTACAAAAGAGGAGCTCAGAGAAATAACTAAGTAGATACCAGTGTACAAGGAGCTCAGAGAAATAACTAAGCAGATACCAGTGTACAAGGAGCTCAGAGAAATAACTAAGTAGATACCAGTGTACAAGGAGCTCAGAGAAATAACTAAGCAGATACCAGTGGACAAGGAGCTCAGAGAAATAACTAAGCAGATACCAGTGGACAAGTAGCTCAGAGAAATAACTAAGTAGATACCAGTGTACAAGGAGCTCAGAGAAATAACTAAGCAGATACCAGTGGACAAGTAGCTCAGAGAAATAACTAAGCAGATACCAGTGTACAAGGAGCTCAGAGAAATAACTAAGTAGATACCAGTGTACAAGGAGCTCAGAGAAATAACTAAGTAGATACCAGTGGACAAGTAGCTCAGAGAAATAACTAAGCAGATACCAGTATAAAAATAGCAAAGGAAGATACGCTGGCGATGGATAGTAAACACATTGAGAAGACCGACCGAAGTCAGTGCAAGACATGCATTGTTTTGGAATCAGCAGGGAAATAGGAGTAAAGGAAGTCCTAGAAATATCTAGAGAAGAGAGCTGGAGACCGATATTAAAAGGATAGACAAGAGGTGTAAAGAATTGGAAGAAATGGCAAGAGAGATGAAGGGCTGAAAGAAACTTGTTGAAGATATGTGCTACATTGGAAGATGAAATGTGAAGAAGAAGAAGCCAATCTGTACAAATATGTGTGATATAGGACAATCTGTACAAATAAGTGTGATGTAGGACAATCTGTACAAATATGTGTGATATAGGACAATCTGTACAAATATGTGTGATATAGGACAATCTGTACAAATTTTGTGTGATATAGGACAATCTGTACAAATATGTGTGATATAGGACAATATGTACAAATATGTGTGATGTAGGACACTATGTACAAATATGTGTGATATAGGACAATCTGTACAAATATGTGTGATATAGGACAATACGTACAAATATGTATGATATAGGACAATCTGTACAAATATGTATGATATAGGACAATCTGTACAAATATGTGTGATATAGGACAATCTGTACAAATATGTGTGATATAGGACAATCTGTACAAATATGTGTGATATAGGACAATCTGTACAAATATGTATGATATAGGACAATCTGTACAAATATGTGTGATATAGGACAATCTGTACAAATATGTGTGATATAGGACAATCTGTACAAATATGTGTGATATAGGACAATCTGTACAAATATGTGTGATATAGGACAATCTGTACAAATATGTGTGATATAGGACAATATGAATTAACTCTTTGTGGCTGCAAGGAAAGCAGAATGATTCTAACTAGAACTAATGATAGAACACAAATGTGTACAGTGTTCTAACTAGAACTGATGATAGAGTACTAAAGTGTAGAAAGTTCTAACTAGAACTGAAGATAGAGTACTAATGTGTAGAAAGTTCTAACTAGAACTAAAGATAGAGTACTAATGTGTATAAAGTTCTAACTAGAACTAAAGATAGAGTACTAATGTGTAGAAAGTTCTAATTAGAACTAAAGATAGAGTACTAATGTGTATAAAGTTCTAACTAAAACTAAAGATAGAGTACTAATGTGTAGAAAGTTCTAATTAGAACTAAAGATAGAGTACTAATGTGTAGAAAGTTCTAACTAGAACTAAAGATAGAGTACTAATGTGTAGAAAGTTCTAACTAGAACTGATGATAGAGTACTAATGTGTAGAAAGTTCTAACTAGAACTGATGATAGAGTACTAATGTGTAGAAAGTTCTAACTAGAACTAAAGATAGAGTACTAATGTGTAGAAAGTTCTAACTAGAACTAAAGATAGAGTACTAATGTGTAGAAAGTTCTAACTAGAACTGAAGATAGAGTACTAATGTGTAGAAAGTTCTAAATAGAACTAAAGATAGAGTACTAATGTGTAGAAAGTTCTAACTAGAACTAAAGATAGAGTACTAATGTGTAGAAAGTTCTAACTAGAACTGATGATAGAGTACTAATGTGTAGAAAGTTCTAACTAGAACTGATGATAGAGTACTAATGTGTAGAAAGTTCTAACTAGAACTAAAGATAGAGTACTAATGTGTAGAAAGTTCTAACTAGAACTAAAGATAGAGTACTAATGTGTAGAAAGTTCTAACTAGAACTAAAGATAGAGTACTAATGTGTAGAAAGTTCTAACGACCAACAACCATCATAAAGCTGTAGTTACTAAGAAAGTGATAATCCTCTTTCATACTTGCATTTGGACGTATTTTTATAGTATTGTAGGGCTTGACATGACCAGCATATAATCTGGTGGCGGGGGATGAGCATAGTGCACCTTAACTTGTCTGATGCACCATTGAGAAGCATAGAGTACTCTCTAGTGTTAAAGATATCTGAAGCCGAAGGACTTCCTTTGCTGGGTTGGGTGTTACATCATATGGCTCGGTCCAAAAAAATGCACTCGTGAACAGAGCGGTGTGGTCCGGATTCAAACCCTCGACTTTGGACACAAGGCAGCGTCTTAATTACTTAGCCACAGAAACTTTCTAGTGCCAGAACAGTTCTGACTCCTAACCGAACTGGGTAAAAATCAACAAACGTTAAAAAAATAGAAGAAGAAAGGGAAGCTGTTAAATGTGAAGTAGAAATATAAAAATAATGTATAATAAGCAATGGTTTCTTATATGTTGTAACTGTATTCAGAAATGACTGGGAGCGTATAACAATATAATAATAATAATAATAATTCCTCTCGTATCGTTATACATTACATAGGGCCTGCAAGTAATTTCTCCATACCGCTCTATCCTGGGCAACTCGCTCAATCTCATCCATGGAACTGAGACCGATATTTCCTGCCTCTCTCAGCAAAGTTCGCTTCAGGGTCTCCTTAGGTCGACCTCTCTTTCTTGAACCCTTTGCATCCCACTTCAATGCCTGCTTTGATATTCGTTGATCACTTCTCCTCAAGGTGTGCCAACATATCTCCATCTTCTCTTTCTTATAACAGTTGTCACTAATGGTTGACCAGACATGTCTCTGATTTCATCACTTCTCCTGAATTCATAACAATATACTCAATGTTAAAACGAATGGAGAGAGTTGGTATTTGCATTCATTAACTCCTTCCGTACTAACTGTCGTAGTGTGCGCCAAGATTGTCTAATAAAATTGTTCAACTGCCACACATTGCGCTAAGCATTGCGTTATTTAAAATTGGCGCCAAATTTACATATACGTATCATGATCAAATTTCCAGTTTTTGTCTACAGCTGTCTATTTCTACATCGTGGTCAAATCTGGAGTTTGGTAAAACCTGGACAAATATATATATAACTAATATAATATATATATTTTTCAAGCTAGAAAATGTGGGGAAAAAATGAATTTGATCACATCGTGTTTTTAAATTTACAAGTGAATGTATTCATGTCAGTGAACTTGTAATTCAGTCGGCCAGTGTTTGTTGGTGCAGATTCAGAAATGTAGCCTGCACATATAGATATATAAAAATTCCACAGGACTAAAAGATGAAAGTTATAAACCATTGATAAAGAAGTGTGAGAATACACCAGCGATAAACGAAAACAATCATATTCTGGAAGTCTTGAAATGAATGCAATGAAAATATTGGATGGGATAGAAAAGGTAATAAAATGTCATAAATAAATTAACATATCCACTCCGTAATTCTCTTAAGCCTGCTCTTCTTCTTCTTATTTGACGAACGCTTTGTATTGACAATTTGTTAACTACTCTTTGTGATTTGTATGTGATCTGATTCTAAGAGCGATTGTACGTTGTGTCAAGTATGCGCCTACAAGTAGATCAGCACATCCGATTTCTGCGGATCTTCTTATTTACTAGGGTAGCTTTTCTTGGTCCTACGTCAGTCGCCTCTTACAACGTGTCTTGTAGGTCGCAGTGGTTTCCTTCTCTTTCGGGCTTCATCACTACGCGGTCGTCTTAACCTCGTCACACATTTACTTTGTAATGTATACTAAAATAGCCATTATATTGACTTTGCATTAACTGAAAAATATTGCCAGCTAGTACATCAGCATTGAAACACGTAAGGGTTAAAATACAATGAATAAAGAAACTACAAACGTGTAGTAGTGCTAGCGCGTGACGACGTTCCAATGTCATATTTTGGATGTATGTTTATTAAGTTGCATTTACACTATACTTGACTTACCTGCAGCTTATGCTGAAAATTGTATGTTGTATTAGTAAAACTGAAATAAGCAACAATTAACAGTAAGATAAAAATAGTAAGTGCTGAACAAATAAAACAGTTTGAAGAAGAAAAAAACATGTATTGTGATATAAAAGTGCACAAATCTCTTTATTAGGTATACTATTTCAAACATATGTGTATGAGGTATACTATTTCAAACATATGTGTATAGGTATACTATTTCAAACATATGTGTATGAGGTATACTATTTCAAACATATGTGTATGAGGTATGCTAGCTCAAACATATGTGTATTGCGTATGACAGTTCAAACATATGTACACGATAGACTATTTCAAACACGTATATGGGTTTTCAGGAGTATGTCGTACAATATTTGTTCTTCTTTTTTTTAGTTCTTTCTTAGCAACCAATTTAACCCCTTTTTGTGTTATATGTTGTTTGCGCTGAGAACTTGAATATGTTGCACTCTGTCTCAAAGGCTCCTACGTCATGTAGAACAGGTCGTTGTTATTTCTGTCTTATGCGATCCTTGGTTTCGCCTGGCATGACAGTCTCTTTCATCCTTCCTTATTTTTCGCCCTGAACGTCAAACACTTTTAAAGCCACCCAAATATCTCACTGACAGCTGAACAACAGATCAATAACAGCATTTTCATGACTTCTTTGA
The DNA here is from genome assembly GCA_020796225.1 of Arion vulgaris. Taxonomy (NCBI): domain Eukaryota; kingdom Metazoa; phylum Mollusca; class Gastropoda; order Stylommatophora; family Arionidae; genus Arion; species Arion vulgaris. The sequence continues at coordinate 86,729,240 of CM036754.1, read as the reverse complement.
GCTACCAGGCCAATCATGGACAATGAACAAAGTAAGTCGTCAAAACATAACTATATGCGAAATGCGATGCTTACGAAAGTTACCAACAACACCAGAAATGACAGTCACCAACATCAGTATAAGAAAGAAAGTTGGGACATAACCTTGCTTGAATTACATTGAGAAACAAAGAATGAAGAGGTTTGGTCACTTAATAAGAATGAAACCAAAGTCCACTATATACAGAGTATTCTACAACAGAACATCAAGAAAGAAGGCAAGAGGAAGACCACGAAAAATATGGTTAGATGGGATAGCACAACCCTGTCAAAAAGCAAAAATAACCAACGTGTTCGTAGCGCGTTGGACGACAGGTGACAAGCCCCATGTGAGTGCGGTTCAATTCCACGGGCTGGCAGAAAAGCCACAGGTTCTCCAGATTTACGGTGTTCATAGCACCGAGCCGAAGAGTTACGATGTCCATGGCACCGAACCGAAGAGCTCAAAGTTCAAGTGCTTCTGGATCGGGGGGAAAAGCCACCAGAGCAGTGCAAGACAAAAACAGAAAACCGCGACACTTGTCAACAACCAGATAACTGTGTGACAACAAATGCAGGAGAACCTGAAGCTATCATTTTTTATTTATTTACCATTTTTTCAGACTCTATATACAACTTTAGTATTATCTGAGACGAAGAGCATATTCATGCTTTGCTACTTTTTTTTTTTTACTGGTTGATGTTGTTCTTACATTAGGAACACTTTTAAACGTTCTAGAACATGTATTATGTTTGTTGCATCAAGGATTTAGAGTTTTTACTCTGTTAATCTTTTAGAAATGAGAATCGTTGGGCACATGACATAAAGTTTATGTCAGCCATATTGAAAGGGCCAGCCAGGACTTTATTGCTACATATCCCCTTTTTGCTTTGTATGTAACAGTGCAGATACATCAGCCATTACCCGAGTGTTACCGGGACCGGGAAATACTCGTACGACCAACGGTCATTCTATGACTTTTGTGTCCATTATTTCTTTTTTTTTTCCTTCCCGATCCAGAAGCACTTGAGCTGAAAGCTCTTCTGCTCAGTGTCATGGACATCGTAACCCTTCGGCTCGTGCCACGAACACCGTAAATCTGGGGAACCTGTAGCTTTCTGCCAGTCCGCGGAGTTGAACCCGCACTTACAGAGGACTAGTCACCCGTAGTCCAACGCGCTACGAACACGCTGGACACGCGGGCACCATTATTTCTATCTAGACGTCGGCCAAGTAGACTCGTGTAGGCTTGTTAACTCTGATATGTTGCAAGTCTGTTGTAATGGCAACTCTCATACAATAAGCAGCTGAGTTTACCATACTATTTAATCTTATGGTAGTTCCTCTCGATCCTTACCGGCTTTACCAGACTACAGTGCAGCAGTAGATATCCAAGACCGTCGTGTTTATGTGAGGTAGAGATCTTGATCAGTCTCAACTCGCTGACCCTAGCACTGCACTGCCACTTTATTTCTGTGCGTGTATTGTCTCGTATAACATAAAGTTTAAACATGTGTATGGAAAACAAAAGTGCAATCATATGTGTATGGTAAAAATGAGTGAAACAAAACAGTGTATTTGAAACAAACAAAACCAAAGTTTGAATTAGGAAGAAATAATCATTTTAAAAAATAATACAAGAAAAACTGATGTTTCCATCAATGTACCTTAATCAAGGTAACAAGCAGGCAAAACAAAAGGTAGAAACGCGATTAATGTATATTAATAAGGAATAGCGTAAGAAAGAATCAAATAAGTAATGTGTAACCAGATAGTAAAAAAAATGGTCTTCCCGCTTGGTAAGTCAGCCAGGTAATGCCAAGTGTCATGTCCAAATGATGACTTAACCCAGAGCCAGGTATGAAATGAAAATCTGGCATATCCTTTACAAAACGTAGCCATCAACTACAGTAAACGAGTCGTTGATTTTATAGGCACCACTCATACGTTCAGTAGTGTGCCATTGTTTTCTGAACGGTGAGGTCTATTTTTATCTTTCGTAAAATCCCACGGAAACGAATTTGTTTCCAAACTTGAGTTTGAACCAAGTACGCTTGGGTCGTGATCGAGCTCACTACCGCTTAAGCTACAGACGCCCACGTCTGAACCAAGTATCTTTCTTTCTTTCTTTCTCGAATCCTGTATGCCTCACAGCGTCAGGTCAGGAAGAGATTTCTAAAACGGGCCCTAGTATGCGGTTCGTAGATAGTCTCTTTCATCGCCTCTGTTATCTCTGAGGTCCATCTTTTGCGAGGCCGGCCTTTTGCTTTGTACCCATTGTATCGGAGCAGCATTGCTCTTTGGGGTGCACTGTCTGATGGTAATCTGCTTACGTGACCGAACCATTTAATTTGTTGTTTCTTGATGAAGTCTAGTACTGATGTTGTACCCACTTTTTCCTGATGTCTTCATTTCTCAACCGGTCTCTTCTTGATACTCCCAGAATTCTACGTAACCACTTCATCTCTGTTGTGACCATATTTCTTGTATCATTTGATGCCAGCATCCAGGTGTGGTAATTATATTAATAACAACACACTCGCAAATATATTCTATTGAAAGCCCACATTTTCAGAGTTTGATTTGGTAGTGAGACATACACCTATCTTTATCATCATCATAGATCATGTCTTGTTTGAGAACATCGTTCTTATCGTGATTAACTTCAAATACTGTAATCTCTAAACTGTCGTATCTCATATCGATTGATTGATTGATAGGACCATCAACACTGCACTCATTGATCAATCAATCAATCATTGCACTTCGGTGAGTAACCATTTGTGTTCCGATTTCTTTCTTAAACAGGAAGGTTTCAGTGCACGAGTTCCATAGCTCCGGCCATGGTTTTCGGTGTAATTTAGAAGAATGTAATAATAACTTGTAATAATTTTATTTTTGTAAAATTTTTCTAATGAATTTTGCTTTGACATCTGCTTTAGACTCCTGCTCTGATCGATTTTGAATTTCTGCGGGTTCGTTTACATGCTCAATTTGAAAACTGGATCGACGTTTTATCGTCCGTCTCCGATCTGACTAGGAACTCGATCTGACTTATACTGGGATCAGGGATCTCTAGAAAAATATTCCCATTTCTCCACGAGGGAACAAACCGAGTACCTTTGAAACGAGAGGCGTGCACATAACCTCTATGCCCTTATTTGGTCATATTCATTGTTTTTTTACTGTCTCGTTTCCTCTTTTATTTTTGTTTGTCTCTTTTCTCATCTTCCAAGAAACAATACGATAAGTGTTTCATTTACAGATTAGAGTGATGTATCTGTTGTTATAGTTGAAGTTGTAAGATGTTGATTGTTGTAGCAGACGTTGTAGATGAAGTTATAAAAGTTTGATGTACTTTGATGCTGCAGTAGAGGAAATTGTACAACTTAGTTTTATATAGCTGTTGCAGTACAGAGAGATGTTATATTTAGTGATAAATCGCTAATACGGTCAAAGAGACATATTGGACAAGTGACATACCAGTTTCTTTAATAATAAAAAATATTGATTCTACTTTTATTTAAATAATATTCTAAATATATTTATCTATCATCAAATTATGTCGGCAACTTTTATACTCTTGTTTTTGTTGTTGTTTCATTAACATATTATCTGCTAGTGGTTTCCCTTTAGAGTCTGCTATAGTCAGTATCGATACCAAATTTATAATTTGAAGGTCACATAGAATTAGGAACGCTCCATATATGGGCATAATTTCTTTCGGAATCATAAATGGTGCAATCATTGATGCAATTCTTCCCATGGTATTGTAGTAACTGTACGCCATTGTTCTGACGCCTGTAGGAAAACGTTCAATGCTCAAAACAACGGTCGGACCACAAGCAGCTTCAGACATCATGTTGCTCCAAGGGAAAATACGAGAGAAGAGATTTTTTTACTTTCTTCAGATGCCAACAGATTCACCGCAGCAACAGTAAGAGAACATAGGCTGGATAAAAAGAGAAACAATGCACAGACATATTTTCTACCCATTTTTGTTATAATTATAGGAACTAGGAGTCGCATTGGGAGAGACAAAAATATGTACAAAAAGAAGTTAATAAAAAAGTCACCAGAGATGTTCTGAAGACCAAATCCAAACATATAATTCGAAAAGGAAAGAGTGAACCAAGTCATACCAAAAATTAAAATATTTTTCCTGACATTTTTACGAAACAAATCAAGATACGAGTAATTCGATCTTTCATGCATGTTTTTCTTCTCTGCTCCTGCCACCAACTGTATGATACTTGTGTCGGGTATAGGTTTTCTGTTTAGTCGAGCTATCTTCTTCACGACTGTGTCTGCCTGGTCAAGTTTTCCATGAACTGCCAGGAACCTCAAGCTCTCTGGAAGCCAAATGACAGGTAAAAACGCCATCAAAGATACAATGGCTGTAGCGATGTGAATATGTCTCCAGTTCTTGAGAGCTACCACACATACACCAAATGTAAGTGTTGCAAGGTTCCAGAATGGAAATGTTCCTACACAAGCCCTCCACCATCCTGGAATGAACTCAAAAGTGTAAACGGCAACAGATGTTAGAATACCACCAGATCCAAATCCAATAAAGAATCGTATGACAGCATACATCTTCCATGAAACTGAGAAAATTGCAATCAAGTTAGTTACAACTAGTATTGCAGCACTACCATGGACACTGAATTTTCGCCCAAACCTGTCTCCTACGTAACCACTGCAGAATGTCCCCATTAGAGCACCAACCGTCTGGATTGAGAAGATAAGAGGCGCTACCCAGTATTCACTACAAACTAAACCCCACTCAGTAACAATGGTTGACGCCTCGTCATTGAATGTCCAATTTGTACACAGTAGTTGCATTGCTTCGCAAGAAGACCCGGATGTTTCGTTGTCAATGAAGCTATAAACATCGTGATTGGTTGATATATTTATATTATTCAAATATTCCAAAGTTTCCGTTGTATTCAATATTAGTTTGTCGTGACATTTCCATCCAGGGTTATAACTTCCAAAAATCATAAAATATGCCACCCAAGCAGGAAGTAGTAATGGACAATTTGCCAGTGGAAAGAAGATGAATTGAAATCGGTTACAATCACCAAGCGACTTGAAAAGCGTGTCAAGGGTATGTGGCCTGTGAAAATAAAAGTCATACTCAATATGGTATACAATTGGTTAATAAATAAGGAAAAGCCCACACTTAATGTAGTTGCGTATGTTGAATAGATAATAAATAAGAAAAAGCCCACACTTAATGTAGTTGCGTATGTTGAATAGATAACAAATAGAAAAGCCCACACTTAATGTAGTTGCGTATGTTGAATAGATAATACATAAGAAAAAGCCCACACTTAATGTAGTTGCGTATGTTGAATAGATAACAAATAGAAAAGCCCACACTTAATGTAGTTGCGTATGTTGAATAGATAATAAATAAGAAAAAGCCCATATTTAATGTGGTGTATAACATTGAGTAATAAATAAGAAAAGCTCTCATTCAATAACTTCACTTTCTAGACCGGTTGCCCCTGACTTCAGCACTCTTAATTAATAGTCTGTAGCCGACTGAGGTCTAACTCGAAGGAAATGAGATTTGCTACAGGAGTAGAAGATGAGACAAGAAAAGGGTGATTTTCTCTCAAGAAAGTGAGAGTGAGAGAGAGAGAGAGAGTGAGAGTGAGAGAGAGGACTGCCATTTAACCCTCCCAGTGAGACGGTCGCAGCCAGAGCATGTATCACTCGCTGGTTGGTTCTGCCTTGTAACCTTATGAAACCTTACTATACTACACTCCCTGTGATCTGG